>JAJOOO010080297.1:0-38229 GCA_029582685.1 Solanum piurae
TCTTTTCTTCTCCAGATGGTTGTCCACCGATACTTTGAAGTGTTGTGGTACCTCTTTTTCTAGCAGCAGTTAAGCTCTCAGCATTTTCTTTAGCATTTAAATTGGATGAAGATGTTCCAGTTCTCTTCCTCTTATATTGAAGCATTATAACTACACTAAAATAGTTAAAAGTTAGTAAATAGTAAGAAAATAACTGAATAGGATCAACAGAAAAGGAGCAATAGTGGTACATTATAGATCAATAATTAAATTATTTGTCTTACAACTAATCAGTTGACCAACAATTAAACACAATTGTCTAACAACTGCAGTAGTTGTTGGGACAACTTCTGAATCGTCGGACAACTACAGGAAGTTGTTGGACAATTTCTGTATTAACAAAAATATAGTTATTTCTATAAACAACTTCAGTAGTTGTCCAAACAACTACTTAAGTTGTTGGCTGAAACAATTAAATTGAATTCACTAAACCCAACTAAAGAATGGACACAAAATATTTTTTATACTTATCAAAAATGCTTTTTTGAGTTAATTTCAAGTTAAAACGGAATAAATATAATGTAAAAAAACAAAAAAATATAATAGCAAGATGATGATGATTTTCTTCTTTATTAAACCCTAATCTTATCTTTTGAAATAGAAAAGAGAAGAAAATTTACCTTGTAGTAGAAGCTATTGATTGAAAAGAAAAACACAACAAACTCAAAGAAGATTTGATGATTTTGAAGATGAAGAAGAATTTTTTTTTTTTGAAAAAAAAAAGTCCCGTTCTTGGATTCCAACGTTCCCCTGTAACTTCAGTTTTAAAAAGAAAATTGAATAAGTTAAAAGGTTTTTTCCATTCTTAATATGCTTCACAATTTAAAATAAAGTCTCCTAAGTTTTAAAAATACTAATTTGGTCCAATATATTAATTAAGAGTTAAATTAAATTGAGGAAGAAATGAAGAGGCCCCACTTGTCCCTTTTTTTTAATTGGAGACTTGTGAGGCATTCTTGCCTCATTTTTCCGTTTGGCAATGGCGATGAGTAAAATTTCTCTGCGGAAATGCAATGGTACTCTCTCTATCTCTTCCTTTCATATCTCCTATTCTTATTCTTCTTCATATTCACGCAGTAGTAAAGTAAAGGGTAGAGTTGTGTTAAATTTTGAGAAACTCAAGTGTTTAGATGATGCTGTTACTCTATTCCGTCAAATGGTTAGAATGAAGCCTCTTCCTTCAGTTTTCGATTTCTCTAAATTGTTTAAGACTATGATAAGTATGAAGCATTACTCAGCTGTCCTTTCTCTTTTCCGAAAAATGCTGAAATTGGGCATTCCAATTAGTGATTTCATCTTAAATATCATGATTAATAGTTATTGCCTGATGTATCGTGTTGATTGTGCATTTTCGGTGTTACCCATTTACTTGAATAAAGACATTACATTTGATGTTGTCACCTTTAACACCTTACTAAGGGGACTCTTTAGTGAAAATAAGGTCAAAGATGCTGTTGAATTGTTCAAAAAATTGGTGAGAGAGGATATCTGTGAACCCAATGACGTCATGTATGCAACTGTAATGAATGGGCTCAGCAAAAGGGGTCATACTCAGAAGACTTTAAGTTTGCTCCGGTTAATGGAACAAGGGAGTACTAAGCCTGATATATTCATCTACAGCATTGTTATAGATGCTCTTTGCAAAGATGGAAACTTAGATGCTGCAATCAACATTCTGAACGAGATGAAGCAGAAAGACATTCCTCCAAACATAGTCACATATAATTCAATAATTGATGGTTTGTGTAAGCTCGGTCAGTGGGAAAAGGTTAAAACTTTGTTCTCAGAGATGGTGAACCTTAATATGTATCCAGATGTGCGCACCTTCAACATACTAACAGATGGACTATGCAAAGAAGGGAAAGTTGAAGATGCCAAGGAAGTAGTGAAACACATGGTTGAAAAGGGTGTCAAGCCTAATGTAATCACCTACAATGTGATAATGGATGGATATTGTTTGCGTGGTCAACTAGATAGAGCGAGGAGAATTTTTGATATCTTGATAGATAAGGGCATTGAGCCTGACATTTTTAGCTATAACATACTAATAAATGGATACTGTAAGAAAAAGAAACTCACCAATGCCATGCAGTTGTTCCGTGAAATTTCTCAAAAGGGATCAAAGCCTAATATTGTTACCTACAATACTATCTTGCAAGGCCTGTTTGAAGTTGGAAGAATTGGTGTTGCAAAACAATTGTTTGTTGAGATGGTATCTACTGGGCCAGTACCTAACTTATCCATATATCACACTTTGCTTGATGGTTATTTTAAGTACGGACTTGTTGAAGAAGCTATGTCACTCTTTAATAAGTTGGAAAGAAACAAAGAAAATATTGATATTGAATCTTACAATATTATCATTAATGGATTGTCTAAAAACGGTGAACTCAATAAAGCTCGCGCTATTTTTGAGAAGCTTTCTTCAATGGGATTGCTTGTGAATGTGAGAACATACACTACAATGATAACTGGATTTTGTCTACAAGGGTTGTTAGATGAAGCTAAGGATATGCTTAGAGAAATGGAAGAGAACGGTTGTTTTCCAAACAATGTCACTTACAATGTTATCGTGCAAGGATATCTTAGGTGCAGGAAAATAAATGAAATGGTAACTTTTATGAAGGAAATGACTGGAAGGGGCTTCTCATTTGACGCAACTACAGCTGAGTTACTTGTAAATGCTATTAGTGAGAATCCTTCCGTCGTTGACATCTTACCAGAGCTTCATGCGGAAATCAAGAAGTGAAAAGTTGTTCACTTGGTTTGTTCGGCTGCACTATGGCTGTGATACAATTTCCTCTTTATCCTTGCAAAAGAATTTACATCCAATGCAATTGCAGAAGTTGATGGCAATTAGAGCGTTGCTTGAAGTTTCTAGGCAGACTACTGATGAGGTATATCGAATTTTGATATTTTGAGTTCTATATCCGTTTTTCTTTTTCTCAAAAATCAATTGTTATTGCATTATTAATGTGAGAACAAAATGGTAATCTTACCGATTTAAAAATAATAATGGTAAGTTTCCTTATGTGTTTTAAGTCTAGTAATATCATTTATCAGTGCCATTTAGTCATCGAATCTGATAGGAAATACTATAGTTGCCAGATTTGTGTTCCTTCCATTTGGACTTATCTTGTAAAGCATTTTGCAGTCCTTGAATCCTTCATTCACTGGCCAAAATTGGCTCATTTCCTCCATTTCAGTCATGATACACTTCTAGTGTTGCAAAGCTGAAAGTCCTGGAAAAGTGCTCCACGAATCATGTGTTCCCTATCCACCTATTTTGCCAGAAAAGGGATTTTATACCATCACTCAGTTTAGTGTGAATGTGCTCTGAGAATTCACCCCATAAGTTTCTGACATATTTCCAACTCCATAAGAATAGTTAGGAACCTTGGTGATCCAAAACTTCTCCATCCCATATTATTTCTGCAATCAGTCTTCTTCATTTCTTCTTCCTCTTTGTAGAACCTCCAAAGTTTCACATCATAAGGAGATTTTTGTTGTTAACCTAAGGTTTATTGCTCCTATTTCACGTTTCCTCTTCCTTGTTGTCACAATTTCTCATTTGACGAGGTTGAAGGCTTTCTTCTCTCTATTAGCTTGCCACAAGAACAAGAAGCCTTCCCTGAACTCATCTCTTTCTTCCTTAGTATTGGGGTCTTGGATATAGAGACATAATATATATAGAAAGAGTGTCCAAGACACTTTCACTACAACAAAAACTGTTTTTAGCGGCAATAAATATGTACATTAACAAAGAGTGCTAAAGCCTTTACCGGCATTAATTAATTATCATTAAATCCAATGCGATATAGGCTTTAGCGACATTTACAAAGAGTGTTAAAATATAGTTTTCCCTAGTAATTGCCTCTAAAAAACATATTTAGTTGCAATTAAGTTATTGTTATTAATTAATTGCCGCTAAAAAAAAATTGGTATAGTGTATTGGTTAGGACTAGTCTTCCTTCTAAAGATAAATATTGCTTCCAATATGAGAGTGTCTTCTCACACTTTTCCAGATTGACATTCCCTACTCTTTGGTTGATAATTGTTCCACATTGCATCCCAGGTGTTCTACCAACTTTGTGTGATTTACCTTGAAAATGTCACTCTGCATAATTTGCTTGTAAACCTGATACAGATTCAAATAACAATTAGATTGTCTTCAGGTACAATACTTGCTCTTCATTTGCTTTGCACATTCTAAGAGTATCATCCAGTATTTAAGTGTAGAAGGGTAGAGGAATGGGCCCATTATCCACCGAGTTTAGAAGGCTGTGATTGATCCTTGGCCTCTTGTATTTACTTGAAAGCATTTTATCTGGTAAAGTTGTGTTTGCCTTGCTAATCTTTCTACCAAAGCCCTCCATAACTAAAATGAGAAGTAAAAAAGAAAGCGGGTCACCTTACCTCAAAATCCTATGAGCAGAGAAAAAACATACTGTTGACTTATCAAAATTGAGAATTTGACAGTGAATGTGTAAAACTTTATCCAATCTCTCTATTTGTTTCCGAACCCCATATCTTACATCGAGTTCCATCAAAAATCCCCAATTCACATGGTTGTACACCTTCTATATGTCCAGCTTTATCAATAGCCAAGTGCTCCTTATCTTTTCTTTTTTAAAATCCAAAGCCTCATTGGCGCGCCATTATTTGCCTATCTTTAGTGAATGCCAACTGTTTTCTGTCCACTAATTTGCTGATAAATTGCTTCGATCTTTTGCCAGCTATTTGGCTATAATTTATATCTAATGGATTTGAAATGTTTCAACTTTTAGTTCCATTCTTGAGATAACGCACTAAATATCGATTTGTAGTATATGTTTCAGGTTTCAGACTTGTTTTTGTCCCCTAAACAATATACATGCAATATTTCTCTTATAACAATGTATTTTCATGCCCGAAAGCTTTCTTTCAATTTTTCTAACAGAACATGTTACTTGCCAGGTAACCACATTCTTGTTGTTGATCAGACCGGTATGATACAGATGGTGTCTACCGGAGATGTTGCAAGCGAGCGTAGGGATAAGCTGAACCGTTTCAATGCTTACATACATACAAGAGGTTACTAGATGATGATGGAAACTGAAAAGCGTGAATGTATATAAGCTCAATCACCATCAAATGCTTTTCAATTTTCTGTTCTACGAACTGTGCCAGGCAACTGCACTAAAGTGTCTCAATCAAAAGAAAGATCTCGTCTCCAAGGAATATCGATTTGTTTCTTCATCACGATTCCTTCTTCAGATTGTGGACACTTCTGTACAGCTCCTCTTCCCGAGCAAGCTTTGCAGCAAGAGCTTCCTCGTCAATAGGGATGGTAATGAGGCGGTGCGGGTTATAGTGTATGTGGAGCAGCGCGGGTTAGAGCTTTTGCGGGTGTGGGGCGGGGCGGGTTGCGGGTTTGGAATAAAAAATCTTTTAAATTTGTAATTCACACAAATTCTCTTTATCAGTTTTGCACCTATTTGGGATATCGTCATTTGATGAGTTTTAAGTAAACATGAATATTTACATAAACTGTTTTGAATGGCTAAGAAATTAGAAAGAAGAAAACATTATCTCGTAATTGCATTTAAATTTTTGTTATTACATCAAATGTAACCAATTCAAAATTACCAAAAAAAATGTTGCTGACATAGCTAAAAGAGTTATAAAATTGTATTGTAATGTTAAGAATAATGTTATAACATGTTAATTTTAGTAGTTAATAGCTAACAAAATTTTAAATTTTTTAGTTAAAAACTTACTGAGTCTATTGTTTGAAATGTTTTTTTTTTACAAATTATGTGGAATGGGGCAGGTTTTGTGGGGCGGGTTGAAAACAACAAAATATGTTATGTGGGGCGGGGCGGGTTGAGATCTTAGCGGGCTTGCCCTGCCCCTTTGCCACCCCTACTCGTCAAGCACGTAGATAGGCGACCATTCAGGATGTATTGAAAATTTGAATTGGCTCTAATCTCAACTCATTCAAGCTTTATTAGAATTTTTAGGGTTCGAACTTGGGCTTGGGCTCAAGATAATTAGAATTGGTTCAATCTCAACTCATTCAAGTTTTAACCCATTTTAATAGAATCTTCAATTAAATCCAATTTAATCTCCAATTTCGACCCGTTTTAAGATTCTTTATTTGCATTGATGATTCACACATTCCTATATTAAAGGTATGAATTACTATTTATTTTATATCTTTTAGTATTTATCTATCCATTTGTAACTTTTTTATAAAAAAAAAAATATTGAGTTGAAATTCAAATTTGGTTATAAAAATTTAAATAACAATAAATTAAAATTATTGAGATTAAGCGGGTTAAATTGAACAAGTCAAGACCCAATCCGTATTTAAGTCCATTTGAGCCCAAAGTAAACTTGAGCAGGTCTGGACCCAATTCAATTTCTATTTCAACCCATTTTAATATTCCCAATTTCAATCCAACTTGTCCATTTAACATCCTTATTATTTAGGTGAATTTTCACAAATAGCCACAATAATAAACTTAATTATGCTCCATGGCTATAGTTTGCATACTTACGGATTGTAACTACAGTTTAAGTTGTCTCGTTCGTATAATTCGTGAGTTTGTATAATTCGTGATTTTGTATAATTAGCGAGTTTGTATAATTTGTGGGTGCATTTGTATGATTAGACTATTTTTGTATAAATTTGAAATAACAAATTTTTACAAACACAAACATCTAAACTTTAAATAATAATATATAAATTATATTATACAAAATTACATTAGACAAAAGTTATGCAAATTATATTATACAAATTCTGAATTATACAAATGTGCAAATTATACAAACTCAAAACCTCTGCCCACGTAATTATCACTGAATGTTTATCGCGAGTGGTAATTAAATAAAACTATAATCACGATGACTAATTAACTAGTATATGTTTGCTTAATCATGTAATTCTCCCTATTAATTAGCCTTCTTTTAGCATGCGAGGCAACATATATCATTTTAATTTTAGAAAATAATACACATAAAATACTTAATTTTACAAAGAGACCCTGAATTTACATGCCCCGTATAAATTTAGACTATAAAATCACCCTGGATAAAGGGAAGGATATATTTAGGGGTAGTTTGGTGTAAAGGATAAGAATAAATAATTTATAAATTAAAGATGACGGATTAGATGGATGAAAATGATTCTATAAATTTAAAATAAAAATATTATATTAATTAAAATAATAATCTAGCTAAACATTATATTAATCAAATCAATACAGTATGCTATTATACAACACCATACCATATAATATAATCATATCATATATCTATATATAAGAGAACACTAGGGCCCGCCTATACGGCGCCACCACAAACCAGGATTCCCTTTTAATTAATTTATTTTTAAAATTAGCCCTCTCTTTTATGAAAAGTTGTGACTTTTATAAAAAGTTGCGACTTTTACAAAGAGTTGCAACTTTTATGAAGAGTTGTGGCCTTTTCAAAGAGTTGTGGCCTTTTCAAAGAGTTGTGGCCTTTTCGATAAGGCACAATAAATATTTATTCACACTATCCTTTGTTGTCTATAAATAGAGGGATTTCCTCTCATTTTAAAACAACGAAAATTCTGAACTTTTTCTTCTTCTTCTTCTCCTACTTCTGCACAATTAAATATTTGTGTATTTTGCTCCTGTTGAGTGGCTCACTGACACCATTGTTTTTGTATCAATACACTGGTGAATAAAATCGTTCTATCCTGAGAGGATCTATTCCTTTAAACTTCGGGTACTAGAGGGGAATAATTTCCTTAAGGGTGTCGACAATGTGCATTCAGTGGGCTCGATTTTTTCCTTTCTGTTTTATTCTATTATTACAAATCCTGGTATATTTTTTACAGTCATTAATTTATGTTTATGTTATTAATTGTTATTTTTTAGTACATGTTTTAAACTTTGTTGTTTATATTTATGCTTTTGATCATTATGTTGAAGTAAAGAAAATATGTTAATCAAGAGTTTGATGTAATCATTAGACTATTTGTGTCATGTAGATTAGAATTCTTAAACTTGTAAAATAAATGATTTTGATCTTTATAGAGTTTTCAGTAGCTAAAAGATTCATGGGATGTCCAAGAAGGGACTTTTGAGTGTTCATAAGTTAAGGTGGTTCCACACTACCTTGGAGTTTTAGTTATTCAACTTTCTATCTTATCGAGACATTCAATCGATTAGTGACATCCAAAAAATAAAGTAATGTGGTGTAATGGAAAGTATTGTACTCAACTTTAATCAAAATTTTGGGTTCAAATGTTAGATTGGAGTCGATGAATTATCCTTCAAAGTAGGATGAATCCATCTAAATTAAATATTAAAGAAATAATTATCTCCTTATAAACATTATATTAAAAGTCGCAAAAAAATAAATGAAGTTTTAACCATATTGATCGAAATATAAACAACAAAATATGTCTTTTGTCTGTCAAAGTAATGTCATCGACTGTGAATGATTTTGAATAATGGACTTGCCAAGACATCATTTAATTCAAATTATTTGAGCGACATACTTTATTTCATTGAACTCCAAGAGATATGTTTTTAAATTTTAATTAACTTATCAAGTACACAACTAATTAATTATATAAGATGTATAATATTTGGATTATGTATGTAGAGGCCTTGAATAGGAGAAAAACTCTCGCAATTGATGAATAAAATATTTGTACCACTTTTTGAGAATACAAATATAGACAATGAAACAATTACATATCTTTTCTAAAGAATTTGGTGATGAATAACTACAATAAAATGAAGAATTAATAACAAAATGCATAAACACTGAGAATCAAATCTTTTTGGTTTTAAGATTAAAAAAATATTTCATTTCATCTTTGAATAAAATATTATTGCCAAAGCACAATTTATCGTAAGGTTATACCCACTCAAAAACACTTATATTATCAAATATTTAGAAATAAATTATTGACGTAGATCACTACACGCCAAGTGTGGGCGATTTACCTAGTCATTATTATAAGTATAAAACAATCATCCAACAAAGTGCGAGTACAATTAGGTCACACTGAAAATTATAGAGCAACTCAGTAAGAAAGATCTGTTTGGCAATGGCGATGAGTAAAATTTCTCTGCGGAAATGCAATGGTACTCTCTCTATCTCTTCCTTTCATATCTCCTATTCTTATTCTTCTTCATATTCACGCAGTAGTAAAGTAAAGGGTAGAGTTGTGTTAAATTTTGAGAAACTCAAATGTTTAGATGATGCTGTTACTCTATTCCATCAAATGGTTAGAATGAAGCCTCTTCCTTCAGTTGTGGACTTCTCTAAATTGTTTAAGACTATGACAAGTATGAAGCATTACTCACCTGTCCTTTCTCTTTTCCGACAAATGCGGAAATTGGGCATTCCAATTGATGGGTTCATCTTGAATAGTGTGATTAATAGTTATTGCCTGATGCATCGTGCTGATTTTGGATTTTCGGTGTTACCTATTTACTTGAAGAATGGCATTCCGTTTAATAATGTTACCTTTACAACTCTAATAAGGGGAATCTTTGCTGAAAATAAGGTTAAAGAAGCTGTTGAATTGTTCAAAAAATTGGTGAGAGACAAGATTTGTGAGCCCGATGAAATCATGTATGCAACAGTAATGAATGGGCTCAGCAAAAGGGGTCATACTCAGAAGACTTTAAGTTTGCTCCGGTTAATGGAACAAGGTAACACTCAGCCCGACATATATATCTACAACATTGTTATAGATGCTCTTTGCAAAGATGGAAACTTAGATGCTGCTATCAACATTCTGAACGAGATGAAGCAGAAAGGCATTCATCCAGACATATTAACGTATAATTCATTGATTGATGGTTTGTGTAAGCTCGGTCAGTGGGAAAAGGTTAAAACTTTGTTCTCAGAGATGGTGAACCTTAATATGTATCCAGATGTGCGCACCTTCACCATACTAACAGATGGACTATGCAAAGAAGGGAAAGTTGAAGATGCCGAGGAAGTAATGCAACACATGGTTGAAAAGGGTGTCGAGCCTAATGTAATCACCTACAATGTGATAATGGATGGATATTGTTTGCATGGTCAACTAGATAGAGCTAGGAGAATTTTTTATATCTTGATAGATAAGGGCATTGAGCCTGACATTTTTAGCTATAACATACTAATAAATGGATACTGTAAGAAAAAGAAACTCACCAAGGCCATGCAGTTGTTTCGTGAAATTTCTCAAAAGGGATCAAAGCCTACTATTGTTACCTACAATATTATCTTGCAAGGCCTGTTTGAAGTTGGAAGAATTGGTGTTGCAAAACAATTGTTTGTTGAGATGGTATCTACTGGGCCAGTACCTAACTTATCCATTTATCACACTTTGCTTGATGGTTATTTTAAGTACGGACTTGTTGAAGAAGCTATGTCACTCTTTAATAAGTTGGAAAGAAAGACAGAAAATATTGATATTACATCTTACAATATTATCATTAATGGATTGTGTAAAAACGGTGAACTCGATAAAGCTCATGCTATTTTTCAGAAGCTTTCTTCAATAGGATTGCTTCCGGATGTGAGAATATACACTACAATGATAACTGGATTTTGTCTACAAGGGTTGTTAGATGAAGCTAAAGATATGCTTAGAAAAATGGAGGGGAACAATTGTCCTCCAGACAATGTCACTTACAATGTTATCGTGCAAGGATATCTTAGGTGCAGGAAAATAAATGAAATGGTAACTTTTATGAAGGAAATGACTGGAAGGGACTTCTCATTTGACGCAACTACAGCTGAGTTACTAGTAAATGCTATTAGTGAGAATCCTTCCGTCGTTGACATCTTACCAGAGCTTCATGCGGAAATCAAGAAGTGAAAAGTTGTTCACTTGGTTTGTTCGGCTGCACTATGGCTGTGATACAATTTCCTTTTTATCCTTGCAAAAGAATTGACATCCAATGCAATTGCAGAAGTTGATGGCAATTAGAGCGTTGCTTGAGGTTTCTAGGCAGACCGACTGAGGAGGTATATTGAATTTTGATATTTTGAGTTCTATATCCGTTTTTCTTTTTCTCAAAAATCAATTGTTATTGCATTATTAATGTGAGAACAAAATGGTAATCTTACCGATTTAAAAAATAATAATGGTGAGTTTCCTTATGTGTTTTAAGTCTAGTAATATCATTTATCAGTGCTATTTAGTCATCGAATCTGATAGGAAATACTATAGTTGCCAGATTTGTGTTCCTTCCATTTTGCCTTGTCTGGTAAAGCATTTTGCAGCCCTTGAATCCTTCATTCACTGGCCAAAATTGGCTCATTTCCTCCATTTCAGTCATGATACACTTCTATTGTTGCAAAGCTGAAATTCCTGGAAAATTGCTCCTCGAATCATGTGTTCCCTATCCACCTATCTTGCCAGAAAAGGGCTTTGATACCATCTCTCAGTTTAATGTGAATGTGCTCTGAGAATTCACCCCATAAGTTTCTGACATATTTCCAACTCCATAAGAATAGTTAGGAACCTTCGTGATCCAAAACTTCTCCATCCCATATTATTTCTGTGATCAGTTGCTTCTTCATTTCTTCGTCCTCATTGTAGAACCTCCAAAGTCTCACATCATAAGGAGATTTTTGTTGTTTATCCTAAGGTTTCTTGCTCCTATTTCGCGTTCCCTCTTCCTTGTTTTCACCATTTCTCATTTGACGAGGTTGAAGACTTTCTTCTCTCTATTAGCTTGCCACAAGAACAAGAAGCCTTCCCTGAACTCATCTCTTTCTTCCTTAGTATATGGGTATTGGATACAGAGACATAATATTTATATATAGAAAGAGTGTCCAAGACACTATCACTACAACAAAAACTGCTTTAGCGGCAATAAATATGTACATTAAAGAGTGTTAAAGCCTTTACCGGCATTAATTATTTTCCATTAAATCCAATGCGATATAGGCTTTCGCGACATTTACAAAGAGTGTTAAAATATAATTGTCACTAGTAATTGCCTCTAAAAAACATATTTAGCTGCAATTAAGTTATTGTTATTAATTAGAAATTGGTATAGTGTATTGGTTAGGACTAGTCTTCCTGCGAAGGATAAATATTGCTTCCAATATGAGAGTGTCTTCTCACACTTTTCCACACTGACATCTAGTGGAATTCCCAAGTCTTTGGTTGATAATTGTTCCACATTGTATCCCAGGTGTTCTACCAACTTTGTGTGATTTACCTTGAAAATGTCACTCTGCATAATTTGCTTGTAAACCTGATACGGATTCAATCAACAAAAAGATTGTCTTCAGGTACAATACTTGCTCTTCATTTGCTTCGCACATTCTAAGAGTATCATCTGGATTTAAGAGATGTAATTGATCCTTGGCATCTTGTATTTACTTGAAAGCATTTTATCTGGTCAAGCTGTGTTTGCCTTGCTAATCTTTCTACCAAGGCCCTCCATAACTAAAATAAAAAGTAAAAAAGAAAGAGGGTCACCTTACCTTAAACTCCTATGAACAATGAAAAAAAGCCACTGGTGTATCACTTATCAAAATTGAGAATTTGATAGTGAATGTGTAAAACTTTATCCAATCTCTCCATTTGTTTCCGAACCCCATATCTTACCATCGAGTTCCATCAAAAAACCCCAATTTACATGGTTGTACACCTTCTATATGTCCAGCTTTATCAATAGCCAAGTGTTCCTTATCTTTTTCTTTTTTTTTAATTCCAAAGCCTCATTGGCGCGCCATTATTTGCCTATCTTTAGTGGATGCCAACTGTTTTCTGTTGTTTCGACCTTTCTGCCAGCTATTTGGCTATAATTTATATACACTATTAATCAAACATTCAAACTAATGGATTTGAAATGTTTCAACTTTTAGTTCCATTCTTGAGATAACGGTCAAATGACACACCTGAACTATCACTTTTTCGCGAGTTTCAAGCCCCAACACCATCAGTTGTTTTCTTTTTCTGCCTGGACCATCACCCTCTATGTATTAAAACACACCTCAACTATCAATTTTTCCCTCTTCTACTTGAAAGATGGTGGTAGTTCAGGTAGAGAAAGGGAACAGCTGACAAGTGAGGTGTGTTTTAATACACAAATGGTGATAGTTCATGTAAGAAAAGGAAGCATCTTATAGTTGAGGTGTGAAGCTCGCAAAAAACTGATAGTTCATGTGTGTTTTTGACTATCAACTCTCCATTTTTCATGGGAGTTAAGGCAAGCAGTTTATGTTGCATGTGTATTCCTTGCAAAATATTCATTCTGGTGAAAATACACTACAACTTTCAACACATCATCCTTGACAAATGACAACTTCACTTGGAGAGCCTAATATGGCATTTGTTCTACTCAATGTTTATTCAGTTGGCACTTTCTTACCCCGGTAAATAGTGTGGATAACTTTTTGGATTTTGTTAGCTCCGTGTCTGCTTCATGTTTTGTTTGAAGCAACTTCTTTTTCTCTCTTGTAATCTTGCATTCATCTGAGTAGGGCGCCTGTTGAGCTGGACTTCAAATAGAAGGCTATTTTTATTATTTCTAGGTTTTAGTTTTATGTAAAATAGGAGTATTTTTTATGTGTATGTTTTGAATTCTAACTAAACTATGTGTTGCCTTCTATAAATAGTGGATAACCCTCTGTAACCAAGCTCCTTGTGATCGAGACCCCATGCATAGTGAGAGCTTAGTGCACCAGGCTGTCTTTGCCCTCTTTAACCTATATAAATTATGTCTTCCCTGTAAATTGGCTAATCGATTTGTAGTATATGTTTCGGCTTTCAGGCTTGTTTTTGTCCCCTAAACAATATGCATGCATTATTTCTCTTATAACAATGATGATTTTTCATGCCTTGAAGCTTTCTTTCAATTTATGTAACAGAACATGTTACTTGCCAGGTAACCACATTCTTGTTTTTTATCAGACCAGTATGATACAGATGGTGCCTACCGGAGATGTTGTCTGTGCTGTTGCAAGTGAGCGTAGGTATAAGCTGAACCGTTTAAATGCTTACATACGAGGTTACTAGATGATGATGACAGGCATGGAACCTGAAAGCGTGAATGTATAAGCTCAATCACTTGAGCCAACCTTAGGCAAACATCACCTTGGAGTGTTGAGGTGGCATGTCACGGCATCCACAAATTATGACATAAGCTCAACCACTTGTGCCGATCTTAGGTGGACATTGCCTTGGGGTGTTGCGGTGGCATGCACTCGCGTTCACCTGTGAACTAGAGCCAAATGAATATGAATGGAAATTCAAACTATAGTCTCTCACTATTCTTCCAATGAAACTGTTTGATTAGTTTCCATCAATATAGCTATGACATATATCACAGTGCAAGATAGTAAATATCGTAGTGCATTGTACTAAAAAAAAAGTTGTTTAAATTGTAAAGAAAACATGACAGAGCTCAACAACATAAAGTAAGCAACTTTGCCACTTATGTAACATGTTATTGCCATGACATAGCAAATATTTATTCCAGATTTGCACTTTCCTTCAGTGTAACTCAACTTGCGTTGTAAGCTCGGAAAAACGTTGAACACCCATCAAATGCTTTGCCATTTTCTGTTTCTACGATCTGTGCCAGTAACAGCCAGGAAACTGCACTAAAGTGTCTCAATCAAAAGAACGGTCTCATCTCCAAAGGATATCGAATTGGAAGTAATATGCTGATTTGTTTCTCCATCATGATTCCTTCTTCAGATTGTGGACACTTCTGTATAGCTCCTCTTCCCGAGCTCGTTTTGCAGCAAGAGCTTCCTCGTCAAGCACTTGGATAGGCGACCATTCAGGAAGTTTTAGCCAATCATCTTTCTTATTGACCAGAGAGTCGTAGTAGCTTCTCAAGGCTGGTTTTACTCTTATAGTGGCATAATCAACTGTTGTTCCCACAGCTGCAAACATGACAGAATAACGAACAGCACCAAGTTGACCACCTGATAATCATCCAATAGAACCGGTCAGCTATTTAACAGGTTCATAGAGATAAAGCACGATCAATAGTACGTCTTGAGAGAAACATATCGGAAATCATAGATTTGAAAAGCATTAGATGAAATCCTGTCATAAAAAACATAGATTCGAAAAGCATAGATGAAATGCTGTCATCAAAAACATAGATTCGAAAAGCATAGATGAAATGCTGTCATCAAAAACTTCAGCTCAAACTGCATCCAAACTGAACTTGATTCAACTAGTAGCATCAGTAATAGGAAAAAGAGTTGCAAAAACAATATACAAATATTCCAATATCGCATAGAAAATAAGGGCAATAAAGTTCACAAAGCTTCTGATATGCATTGTGACTTTGTGGGTTTCAAATCCAACCACAACAACAAACACAGTGAAATCCCACAGGTTGGGTCTGGGGAGTGTAGGCACACTCTACCCTTAGATTGTGGAAGTAGAGAGGTTGTTTCTAAAAGACTCTTGCATGTGGGCTTCAAATCCAATGAATAAAAAATCAAAACATAAGCAAGGGTAAAGATGACCAATGTAGAGCATTTTCCAGATTACAGAGTAAAAGCTACAATCTTAACTGGTCTCTTTGCACAAGTATTTATCCGGTAAGAAAATCTTAAGTTTGGGCAAACTACTAACATAGCTATGAGATTGGAGACAAAGCTTCTGCACCATGAGAATACAACTTAACATTGAACTGATAAAAGGTATGATACATACAAGACTTCTCTCAATAGTATCGAAGCCATAATAAACTTTAAAAGTAGATGTGCTGAGAACAACTATTTTGAATTGATATCACAAAAATGTCAGTGCCAACCCCAACTAATTTGGGACTGGGGGAAGTTGTGTTGCATGACCAGAATGTTGAAATACTAATGCATAGAGTAACTGTTGTTCACCAAACTACAGAAAATCGAAATACTTCCCATAATCATTGGATCACAAACTAAAGTGAGCATAACTAGCTCGTTTTTTAAGTTGGATCTAACAAAACATCTTCAGCATACTTTAACTGATGCTTGGATCATAGATTGAGCAAGAGGCCCATTGGATTTTCCATCCAAGGGTGTATCCTAGTGGTCAATAAGGTGGGAGTAGAACAGCGAGGTCTCAAATTCAAATCCCAGTAGGTGAACTCTTCCCATCGACCTAAACCTGACCTTAGTGGGCAAAGTTACCCAATACTTGTGCTGGTGGGAACAATACCCAATGGAATAATGGCGTAAGCTGGCCCAGACACTACAGGCATTAAAAAACATTGGATCCAACATCCTAATTCCTACAACTCTCCACGGAATCATTTTATACGGAATGCAAAAATATTACTCTCCTACAAACCTCTTGCCAAGAGTCTCTTCCATTTTTTTTATCTTTTTTATATATGATGCAAGGTTCCTCCAATCTTGGTCTCCTCTCAAATGGAAATGTACGAGACTTTTTTCCAATTAGAGATTATTTTTATTTTTAAAAAGGCAGTAGTGAACAAATCTAGCTGCCCTGATTTGCAAACAGGCATGACCATGAAAAATCAGTAAAGAGGCTAGCTCAGTGAAACTATTTGTACCATGATTATTTATAAACATAACTGTTTCTTCTTATTTTTTAAAACATATCTAAACGCATGATGTCATTAAAAAGAAAGACCACGTGTCTCATTAATGTCTAAATTAGCCTATCCTGCTGGAGCCTTTGATGCGCAGGCGGCTGGCGCACACACAGAAACACAATGAGGAGGAGAGAGTTGCAAATTTTACCTTGCAGACGTCCAAGTATAGCACCACTACCAAAACCTCCAATTGCTGAGTTCAGTAGATCATCAGGCTTTCCTGTTCTACTTGCTCTTACGAACTCACGAGCACCTGCCACACAAATACAAAAGAACATATATTAACTTCAGTCTTATGTGCCATTGGACACAAACAGCACCAAAATAGTGAAATGGCTATCATCACTCTTTTGACTAAACTTCACCCATGGGCTTCTAAGAAATAGACGATCTTAAGTGGAATCAATGTCCCAAGTCCAGAGCCAGGTTTTTCACATATAGTTGCAGTATGAGAGTCCATCGTGCAATGAAGACTGCATAAATTATGTGGATTATAATTCGTTGTGGGATAAGCTGTTATAAACATTTTGAACATGTCACTGAGTATGAAGAATGGTCTGTAAGAAGATGAGTTTATTCATGACAGCTAGACTAGATGACTGCTAAATTTGTGATAAAAATTAACAACATCACCAAAAAAGTGGAGTGTTCAAGAACAAACTATGTGAGGAATGCAGATGAGGTGAATAAAGATTGTCACGTGTGGAATCTGAAAGATGCAAACATATGAAGCAGAAATCTGAACAGAAATACCAGCTTATTGGCTTTCAAATTATAAACGGCATAGAGGAGAAATTAATAATACAATCAATCAAGTAACATCACTCCCATGTTAGTGGAAGTTGGCTTGAATACTTTGTCTCCATTCTGCTCCATTCAAGTTTATTCATTCTAACACTAACAGATTGCCTTTTAATAGTAATTAGGGGCTCTCTATTCTCTAAACCGGTAAATCTCCCATCATTCAAATCTAACCAAAATAAAAGGACTCCTAATAAACACAGGATCTAACATATGTGCAATATTGCAACATAAATCTTTATACCGACTAGTTTTTATAACTGTGAAATAACAAGAAGCTGGACTTATCAACCAAAAAAATAGAAAATAACACAAATATAGAAGCCCAGTAGGTGGAATCTGCTACTGTCAGATCGACGGGTAATTTTAACAATAGAAAAACGCTGTGAATGTCTTTGAACCAAAAGGTGGATGAAGGATAATTTTACATCATTTACTAATTCATAGTGATATTTTTTGGCCCTTTTCTTTTCCATTTTGATGTTGCTGGGGGGAAATGTTGCAAAAAGGGAAGAGTCGGGAAAAAGTAAACAAATCTGTAGTACTAATACAACACAGTACGTGGCCTAATATTTTCAATCTGTAGTGCTAAAACAACACAGTACGTGGCCTAATATTTTCAATCTGTAGTGCTAAAACAACACAGTACGTGGCCTAATACTTCAACATCTTGGAAACAACATGTCTCCCCCAAACCGTATTTCCAAAATCAAATTCAACTCAACGTAAATCTTCATGACATGATTAGGGGATATAAACATTTTAAAACAAGTAAAAGAGTGAGATTACCGCAATAACAAGCAGTGACGATAGCAAAATTAGTTGCATAAGTTGCACAAATGTTTGCTAAGCCATGAACTTTCCGATGCTTTGATACCAAACCAGCTCCTCCACCAGCCACCCCTAAATTCCAAAAGAAATAAAAAAGTTACAAATATCAAAATAACTTATCAAAATAACAATAAACTTAGACGAACAATCAATTGATCAAATCAACTATCTCAAATAAGTTTGAAATCGACTATTTAAATAAAGTGCCCGCAGGAATCCGGTAGGTTTTGCTCAAACAGTGTATATGTGTTAATAAATTCATTAAATTTATACATATATTAACTTTAGCACTCACTTATTATCACTTAAAATCGTCCTAAAATTCAGAATCCATAAAAATTGAAATTCCAGCTTCGCCTATGAGTATCTTCATTCATTTCCGCTCTATTTCGATTAATTTAATCACGTACAAGCTCAAAATATCAATTTAAAAGCGTAAATCGAATTAAAATTAGGGTTTTCGTGAGAACTAAAAAGTACCAGCTAAGAGAGTCGGAAGAAGAAACCGTTCCTTCCAATCTGATGATGATGAAGACGAAGATGAAACTTGTTCTTCTGAATTACTTTTACGCATGGAATCCATTGATTCTCGATTTCGATCTTCTGGGGAAAGTTGATCGGAATCGGAAAGATTTGAGTGACCCGAAACGAAATGAGGAGGACTGAGTTTTGGACTAAAAGAACCGGCCCAAATAAAGCCCAAATTAAAAATGGGCTAGTCTAGATAAGAACTTTCACGGCCCACCTTCCTTGTACGAGTATCGAAGAAGTCTAGACCATTTTGATTAGTTGTTGAAGTGAAATGAATTGATTCAATCATTCAAGTCGACTAGCATTTATCTACGCTAGGATTCGACCTATATGGACTTCTTCCTTCTCTTATGATACTTTTTATGGGATTTTTCTTCTTCTTTTTAGCATTTTAATTTAACACCACGTAGGCAGCTGATACCCAGGGGCGGATCTAAGGGCGCGGGTGGGGGTGCCACGGCACCCAGTGATTTCGGAAAAATCTTTGTATATATATGTTTATATGTACCAGAAGTTAGTATATATTAACTTTGCCATCCACAAAACAAAGTGATGGATAGTTCAAGTGGCAAAGGGCATGATATGCCATACTCGCAATGCGAGTTTGAACCTCGCTGGTAGCATTATTTTTTTGTGCGTTTTTCTTTTTTGTCTGTTTTTTATTAATATGTGAAAGACTTCAGTTTTTTTTTTCTTCCATTCATTCTTATTTATTTACCATACTTTATTAATTCAAATTGACTCCTTTTCACCGTAGTTAATTCTTAATTTTTTAAACTTTTACTAGTTATTGATAAATTTTATTAAGAATGTATTTAAATAGTAGTTTTTAAAAAATATAAGTTTTAAAAATGATGAATATTATTACTAGAGTTCTTTCAATTTAAAAGTTCTTTCGATCTTCACCGACATTCTTGCTAAGTAAGATGACTAGGTTGAAACTACAATTTTATTCTCTCTACTATATATCTGCAACAACACATAAAGTCAATGGAATATGAATATATTCTCAAATTTTAATGTGAATTTTTTCCCCTCAAAGTCTAAGTGAATACGGCCTTTAATTCCTAAAAAAGAAAATTGAATCGTTAGTTATTTCTAATCACAGAATATCTAAAAGAAAATATTACTAACATGTTTGATCGATTTGTTTATAAAAATCGAAAAGGATAATAATTCGAATTGTAACCCAAAATTAAAATAACCGACCCGTTTATCTAACTTGGCACCCAGGACCTCCAAATCCTAGATCCACCTCTGCTGATACCTCTCCAACTTTTTGGTTGGGGATGATCGAAAAAGTACTCCTTCTAGTCCAATTATATATCATATTTTTTTCCGTTCAAAATAAAATGTCACCTTTTTATTATTATTAGAAACAACTTGATTTTAAAATTCTTATTTATAGTCACACACCCATCTAGAATTTATTTCTCATTCTAAATTAGAAAATACTTAATTAAATGGTGAGATGAAATCTATCTAGAATATTAATAGGGCAAATTTTCAGTTTGATTATGTAGTCCAATAAAGTAGAATAAGAAATTTTCTAATTTTAATGATGTTGATGTGTACATCTTAACTAGTTGTAGCACTAAGCTAACTAGTAATTATGCACTTTATTTTCTTTATTATCATTTTTGGATACATAATTAGGAAAGGAGATAGTAATTATTATACACATGTTAAATGTAATTGACTAACTAGATAAAAGTTTTATCATATAGGGGACAAAGATTGAAAAACTAGTGAAGGAAAGTACCTTTTTTCTACATAAATCCCTTGGATGCTTTAATCATGAAACAGAGATAAAATTAGAATTTAAATTTTATGAAATTAAAATTTTAGAATGGTAAAATTAAATGTTAGTCCTTCAATTTTTAAATTAAATTTGAGCACATATTTAATAAAAGAACTAAAATATAAATATATAATTAAAATTGTCGAGTTCAATTAAATTTGTGAAATCATTCTTTAGGGCAAATATCACGTTTGAATAAAGGAGCTTTTTGATCTCTTTTTTCTTGCACTCAAAATTTAAAAATCCAAAAAAAGAAAGAAAAGAAAGTTGATCAAAAAGTTGTTTCCTGTTACTCTAGTCCTAAGAGTGACAAATGAATGGATTAAATATGATAGGGAAGATTGAAAAATAAATTAAATAAAAATGAATAAGATATTCAATTCACTTATATTTAATATGGATAATAAATGCTATAATCGACGAATAATACAAATATTTATATTATTCATAATTCTACAAATATTTAGGTGAGAATATAAGCTAAAAGTCAAAATAAATTTAAAATGCAGAAAAGCAAGAACTCGAAGAACTCATGAAAAATAACAAGGTGAAAAAATGTGTGTGTATATATATATATATTGTTTACTTGAGCAATTGTGAGCAGAATAAATATTTAGGATATGTTTGATATAAAGAAAAATATTTTAATAAATTGAAAATCGGACCAAAAACACCCTTAAAAGGTGGATATCCATTGGCATACCTAGAAAATAGGTCGTATAGAGCCTAGAGGATGTGATTGATAGGAAATAAGATGTTTTCCACCAAGAATGTTTTCCAACAAAATGGTAACAACAGAGTTCTCATTAGATACCCCTTAACCTTCTGTTTGGTAGGTTAATTAATTGTTACAGTATTATTTTATATTATATCGTATTATATTGTATTGTATTTATATGATACATTTTATTTAATGAATATAACATTTGAATAGGTTGTATCATTTTCTGTCATTACATAATGTCACACATCAATAATTTGAAAGATAAAATTACAAAAAAAAAAAGTAGATTACGAGATAGAGCTATTATAAAAAGATAGGGTAAAGAATAAAATTTGAAATAATAAGTAAAGACAAAATGAGAATTAAAAATTAAAGTAACGACGCGATTACACCAAATCAATCGTTACAAATAATGAGACTTTTCATCATTAGCTAACAATAAATTTAATGATACAATATAATAAAATTTAAATAATAATCAAAACAAACATTATATTTGAAAGTAACGGTAAAATACAATACAACCATCCAAACAAGTAGAGGGAGAGTCAAAGTTAATAATTAAAATGGTAACAACAGACATTGTGGGACACTTTTTTATAATATATAAGGAAAATAAAAAGGTGTGGTATATATGGTAATGCAATGAGTAGAAATTGAGTGGTTTCCATGTGAAATAGCACCAAATTAGCCTCCTCAATCACACTCTATGTTAACCTCTTTTCACACTTTAATGATAAAGTCTAAGATTTTTTTTATTTTTCAGAATTTATATATATTGAATTTCTTGAATTTTTCATGTATACATTTTTTCTAAATTTTGAATTCTTTAAATAAAAATGATGACTCCATCAAAGGTAAGCAATCTATATCGTACTCTTTCTTTTTTTATTCGAGTTTGTGACCAGCAACATGAGCAAACCTACACTGATGAAGTTATTTTTGTGTGTGTGATGTTGGGGATATAATGGATTTAAATAGACAAACTTGATCATTTATTATTCTTAATACTTCTTTGTTAAATTCTTTTCATTTTTTATTATTTTATTATTATGAACTCTCTGTTCCATTATTTTTAGTAATAAGAGTAATAAAACAGAAAATAAAGATTCCAATTTCCAATCAGTGTGGATAAGTAATTTTCAAGAGAAAAAGCAATTTATTTGGTGGTTAAGGGAAAAGAAAAGTTTCCAAAGGAAATGATGTTTCTCCTTCCATTGTTAGTTTAGGCAAAACTTCAAGAGAGAAAAGAAAAAAGCAAATTGTTACTCCCTCTCTTATTTTATTTTTTCTATTTTGAACTTTACACGTCTGTTAATAAATAATAATTAATATAAATATTTTATTATAATATTCATATTAATTAATAAATAGTCTTAAATTTTGAAAAGAAAATTTAGAAAATATATAATTAATGTTGAGGGCAAAACATGAAAAATATATTTCTTTTGATATGCTAAAAGTCACAAGTAAAAGTACGAAACAAAGGGAATATTTGGTTGTTATAGAAGTAAAGTTTCAAAGGAAATGATGTTTCTCTCCGTCTATTATTACTTTACTTTTTAGATTCCCACACAACACATTCTACTCCTTTATTTACTTTCACAATCACACAAACATTTATATGCCTAAACAAATTTAGTAAAAACCAAAATCATCATCAACTTCTCCTTCTTCCCCTTTTCTTTTGTCCATCTTCAAATTTTCAATGAATTTAAGTTATATATACTAATTTCCCTTCTTCTCCACTATCTTTACATTCTTACTACATGATATGTGACATTCGATAAATTGACTAGTACTGAGTCTGGAGATTATCTTTAAATCTCCAACAACAATAAGTGTTGAATTTAATTAGGTCATTTTACAATCTCGTCCGATTTAAGGACAAATGAATTGTGAATAATCAAGTAGTTGATTCTATAGATGCTCAAAACAAAATATTGTCATACAGGTTACGAGAGTGATTTTTGAAAAAAATGTCGAAACAGAGACCTCAGTATTTTCAACTTATCAAATCAAAATTCTTCTACTTGTGTTCTTTCATTATCTCTCACCCTCTCTACTTCTCCTACTTCATTTTCTTCTCTCCTTACATCCTTAAACTCCTTTCATTCCTCTCTCCACTCTTCATCACAACTACCCTTTTGCTCCTTGCCCTTTTTACCATCTCTCCAAGTCTCGTTCTCCACAACAACACGAAAGGATCAACACGAAAGGATGATGAAGTAGTACTCGACGAGTTGGAGGAATTTGAAGCCTACAAAATTGTGTTTGGCGCGTCCAAAGTTGATGATCAAGAAAACCATGTCGAGTTCTTGGACTATACATCAGCTGAGGAAAGTGAATCCCCTATTCTTGATCAATTGGGAGAAAATCAAGGTGAAATGGAGAGTACTAAGCATGTCATAGAGGAGAAGATATTGGAAACTTGTTTCAAAGAAGTAGATGAATTTGAAAACACCACTTTGAGTCATAATGTGGAAGTGAAGAAAGTTGACAAAATGATTGAAAAGCAAAAGGAAGAGGTACTTGTGGAAAATGAACTTAGAAAAAATGTTGAAAATGTGGGAATTGGTTATGGATCAATGAGGAAAGAAAAAGAGTGGAAAAGGACATTGGCATGCAAACTATTTGAGGAAAGGAACAATGCTAGTCATAGCAATAGTGAAGGAATGGACATGTTGTGGGAAAAATATGAACTAGACACCACAAAAAACAAGGCAAAAAGGGACAATAATGTAAAGAAGATGAGAAAGAAAGCAGAGTTGAAAGAATATGACGAGGATGAACAAGAAATGAATGATCAATTGTGTTGTTTACAAGCCTTAAAGTTTTCAGCTGGAAAAATGAATTTGGGCATGGGAAGGCCTAATCTTGTCAAGATTTCAAAGGCATTTAAAGGTTTTGGATGGCTACATCATGTGGGAAAGAGTAACAAGAAGGTGCATTGCGGTGATCTAAGTTGCTCAGACTCTTAAACATGTCAGATGGTGGTGCATGTTGAATGTTCTAAAAATGCAGCACGAGTACAACAAAGAGTCCACAAAATTGACTTTCTATTAAAATAATTAGCTACAACAATTATGCATTTTGAGGCTTCATTGTAAATTGGCTAGCTTTACACTAGCTGTCAACCTACTGTAACGTTTCTACTTTATCCAGAGCGAACTTAGATAGGCGGAGTTTATGAATTAAGTTAGATATAAGGTGAACAATGTTTCTAGTATTAAATATGCTTTGAAGAAAACTACACTACTTGTCAAGTAGATTACTTCTTGTTTTAGTCCTTAAATCTTATTCAAGCATAGTACTCTATTATAATGTGTTCTTGTTAGCATGATAATGTGCTTACCCTATTCTTTTCTTCTTCTTTTTTACCATTCAATTTTAGAAACTTATTTATTGACTTGATTAATCCGCCACAAAAACCCTACCGCGATATTCTATTTAGACAAGGACATGCATATATATGGAGGAAAACACCAAGGTTTGCAACAAATATTTCAAAGTTGAAACCATCAAAAGTTCAAATCCTAAATCCATCAGTGACAAAAACACATAGTTTCCACATAGACAGTTAAACATCTATATTTAAAGATTAATTGGAATTTTTGTTTCTTTAATCCTCCATTTTTCAACATACTAGATCGTACAAACCCACCTCCCATCTCCTGTGTTTTATATTTCTTGACATAATAAAAGGCCTAACTAGAAGTAGAAAATAAAAATAATGCAGGAACAAGGGACCAATGTTAAAAGGGCAGCATGGTGCATTAAACGCCTGCTATTGGCAGCATCCAGAGAAGGACCGGACCACAAGAGTCTATTGTATGCAACCTTACCTCCATTTCTGTGAAGGGCCAATATTTACATTCACAAAATCAATCACAATTCAAGAAAGTGCAAAAGGGAACATGTGAAGATGGACAGTAACCTCTAATGATAGCTGATAATAGAATCCATGAGATAAATGACTAATATAAACTCATTGCCACAAACACAGCCTTCAAAGTAAAATAGTTCAACTCATACAATGAGCAAAAAGGACTGGATACTCTTCATGGGAGACTTAGATAATCTATATACTACTTAAAAGTCAATTCCTACCCCACCTATACCAATTAAAGGGAATGTTAAGGAATTGATGATTAGCAAAGTGAGCTCTAAGAGAAATTTCATAGCGCCTGACAAAACTTCTTCTACCTGGGACATCAACTGTTAGAAATGCCAATGTAACAACGGAGCTACTACATTACAGGTGCAGCAATACCCTGTGGTGTCATGTGTTTGGCAGTTTCAGTAAGCATACCCCCACCACGATTCGTTCGCACAACATAGCCACCTGGGTTATCAGTTCGCTGGTATGATTGGTATCCATCACCCCCACGATTAGATGACCATCCGCGGTGTCCACCTCTGTTGTTGAACTCAGTTCTTTCACCAAAATCATCTCGAGCATAACCCCTGCCACCTCCATAGTTTCCTCGGCCTCTTACTCCATAGTTCCTGTAACCAGAACCCCCTCCAGATGGAAATCTACCTCTAAAGTGACCTGAAATGATGAAAGAAAATTGATTCACAAAGAAGAAGGGATCTCAATCAGTCTCAAGGGAATAAGAATATGTTCTCTGCAGATTGTAGCAAGGTAGCACCAAAGCAGGATACAAATTCACTGTAAGAATTGATGAATGTGCTATACAGGCTCTTGACAGCACAAATCCAGTCTCAACCAAATAATCTGAGAGTCTGTGGAAAGAAGAGCACAAATGTCTGAAACATGGTAATCATATGGCAACACCTCTGTAACAACCTAAGTTACTCGGACTCTCAATGTTGCCGCACCCGTGTCGGATCCTTCAAAATGTTCTTAGATATTTCCCTTTATAGATGCTAATCTGGAGAAACAGGCAGCCTTACACACTGAGGCTCTTTATCCTCGCTTTAAGTAAACAAACAACAAACCAGAACATAGGCCATTCACAACACCCTTTCAGTTTCTTGTTCTCAATAATGCTACTGCGTGTCATTTACACAGTTTTTCAAAATTTCTATCAATTAATTATACAGATTAGTCATTCTCCAATTATTTCAGATAATATTGAACTTACCTCGATAATTGGTAGACTTCTTCTCCTCAACATAAGCTTGACGTCCTCCAATTAAAATTGGAGATGCCTGAAATATAGGAAAACCCTTGTCAAATAAGATGAAGAGGAAAAGATAACTCAACAAGGCACTTCGAGCTAATGACATAGTAGTTGGAAACTAGTGGCAATAAAGAGTGACAGCTCTGGTGGCAAGTACTGTTTGAATACTTATAGTGGAGTGGTAGAAGCAATCATGTTTGCTAGCATAATTTTTCTCACATATAAGCTGAAGTGGACTGCCTAAGGGAAACCCTTTTTTCTGCTGCTTCAACCCTTCTTATCTTACTAGAAGATAATAGAAGCCACAATTAGGAAACACAGAAATATTCTAACTATTCTCAAATCACATGTGATTTTGAGAAGGCCTGTATGAATTTCAGATGAGGGATGAAACATTGCAGTATGTTGTTGTAGTTTTATCCAGTCATATTCATCTATGTTAACTAATAAATCAGACATGATATCTAGAGAATGAAACTGAAGATACCTCAATAGCTTTCTGCAAAGCACTTGCCTCCTCAAATTCCACAAAACCATAAGAAAACCGTTGTAGCTGTCATCCACCAATTACAATTATTAACAAAATCAGTGAGCGCACAAAAGAATCTATTAGCCAACAATCTACTCGGTTTTTTTCCTTAATTAGTTAGAATGCTAGGGGCTTAGGGCAAACCAATACTCTGTTATTTTTAACTTGAATGCCTCCATTCTTTATAGGCCCAAACTTCTTGAACTCATCAGCAAGTAAGCCCACAGTTGCAGTCGGAGGCAGACCTTTTACGTAGATTGAATAGCCATCTGTGACTGGAAGAAATTAAAGGAAACATATGAACAAGAAATCAAACATATTAACAGCAAGACAATTATAAAGAGACAGAAAGCAGAGCAGAATAGCAAAGTTGTATACCTTCTCCATCCTGGTTATTCACATTATCAACAGAATTTGAGCTGGAAGCTGGGCGAACAGTTGCTGTTACAGGAGGTTGATTCACTTGCTCAACACTCCGTTCCATGGGCTTCCAAGAAGCAGGTGCTGGAGGAGAGGAGAAACTCGCAGCACTTCCCTTGAGATGCATGACCTGGAAGAAAGTTACAAATTGTTTTAGCATAAGAAAAGTTCATCATTACCCTCTCCCCTCTAAAAAATCATCTTAGCCAGAAATCAAGGCAGTAATCAAATAGACTTGGCAAATGATCTAATCTGTACTCAATAAACAGCACCACAGAATCTTACAGCTATCTCGTACGTTAACCTTTCCAAATTTAGCTCAACCCTTCTGAAAGAAACAAGCAGAAGCAATAGGCTTCCAGTGATATTTTTTCCCAATCAAACTTACAATTGAAGCATACGACTTCTTAGGAACATCTTCACTTTTGATGTTAGACTCAACTACTATTTGAGAGTCGTCTTGCATTTCATCAACGACCTCAGCGACAGGAACTTCCTCTTCAACAGGCACATCACCATTCTCAGGTGGATTGTAAACTTCTCCCTCATTAGCTTCCTCCACTGATAGTGTACTCTGCTCGGAAATGTGATTTTGCTGCACTGGAGGGGAAGCTGCAACAGATAGTAAACACTTACTTCAATCCTCAGTTGCCAATATAAGACGATATCAAACTAATAAATAATCTATCAGCTTAAATTACCTAGTTCAGGAGTGACAGGAGCCACCACATCAGTCTCCAGGACCTCAGCGGGATCATGTTGATCGACACTCTCTACATATCGAAACATGTCATTCAGAACAAAGTATCCTCGGTCTTGTGGTGCTAGGAAGAAAGTTTGGGAGAAATTCCGAATCAAGGTGTCGTTCCCAGTCAAAGATCCAGTCACAAAGACATGCACTCCCCCATTAAAGGATTCTTGCGAATCCACAGACTTAATCTCCGCTCGGAAGTCCCCATAGTTTAGTGAGAGTATCTTATGATTGATTGCCTATGTGTTTGACATCAAACAAAAGAAAATGAGGGTCTTTATCATATTAAACTCAAAACTTAGCAGAGGGAATAACATAGTAGCAGAGTAACGAGCCAAATCCATCTCAATCTTGTAATGAAGCGTGACTAGATCAATCTTGTAATGAAAAGATGTTAGACAAATTCAATTATATATACCCAAAACAAAAAGACCTGCACAGTCAATCTTAGCATGCCTACTCATCATGGTATAACATAGCCATGACTACCCATCTGAGTGCAGAATTAAATCAATTCAACAACAGTAAAAACGTTGAAGTCCCTTTACCACCTTTTTACATCTCTGTCTCAATTTCAAACTAGTTGCCATTGGTTATATAACTCATCATTATCTATTTTCTTCAACTTGGACATGTTTCATTCCCATACTCAATAATTCATCTTTTAAGACAAAAAAGGGGCTCTGTAACACTAAAAGTTATTTCTGAACACTTGATAAATTTATCTTTTAATACAAACTAGGGAATCTCTAAGAGTAAAAAGTTTTTACATTTTTCCTATCTGACATACAAATTTCCAAGCAAACTAAGATGACCAGATACAAGAAATTACACATTAGTTTAAATTCAGTAGCTTACTTCCATGGTAGTGGTGATGCTCATTGAGCCATCATCTTCAGGTCGTCCAAGTTTGCTTATATCCTGATAAAACCTAAAAACCAGTCCAGGAGAATGGTGCAGAATATGATAATACTGCTGCACAAAAGCATTTCCAACCTATAACCAAAAAAAAAAAAAAAGGTGAGCCCAAATTCAGTATCCAACTCACCCTAGTGTTATCACAGGCGAAAAGCAGAATAACAGGCTCTAAGGTCTATAGCAAAGTGCAAATAACACATGGGCTTTAATGAAGAAAGGCACAAATGGAGAGAACAATACAAATATGTATGTGTCGTCCAAAACTAATCATGAAAAACAAAACACACGGACAAAGAAATTGAAAACTAGTTATTTATAAAACGAAATATCAACTATTTACTGTTGCCTCTTCCGAATTACACTCATTGGCAAGAAAAAAGTTGCCACAGGTCCCTGATGACAACTATAATAGGAAAGTAGTGCAGAGCATGCATGCAAGGGACAGTAACATCACATAGTGTGATCACCTAAACATAATAAACAACAGTACATCAATAAGGCTAATAGAGAAAACAATACAAATATGTATGTGTCGTCCAAGACTAACAATTATAAGCATGAATAACAAACACATAGACAAAGAAATTGAAAACTAATTATTGATAAAACGAAATATCATTATGTTTTGCGCCCTGATGACAGCACAAAAGTGCCTGCTAAGCAAAGCAGGTAACATGTTTTACGCCTCAGGCTTAAGTGAGCCTTTGACAATACTGACCCACCACCAACAACAACATATACCTAGTGAAATACCACAAAGCAGGGTCTGGAAGGGTAGAGTGTAAGCAGACCTTACCCCTACTTCGAGGTTGTTTCGAAAGAAAAGTAGTTACAGAATTAAAAAACAGCAGTGAAGTAAACATGGCAAACTACTAATAAAGTAGTGCAGAGCATACATGCAAGGAACCGTAACATCAACAAATCATAGTGCGATAACCTAAACATAATAAACAACTGATGATAACAATACCAAAAGCCATACAATACATCAATAAGTCTAATCCTACGACATACACAACACTAACCCACCCATGAAAAACAAAACACCCAATACAAAACTAAGCTCAGAAAACCGAAAATCTCAAAAGGGTAGGTTAAAATACGCACAACTTGAGCAGGGACAGGTTGTTGCACTACTGCCGCTGCTGCAGCCTCCATTTGTTGATCAAAGTCGAACCCACAAACTGTCAAAAACCCAAAATTGAAAAAAAGCAAACAAAATGTATAAGCTCAAAAATTCAAAACCCTATATATGGATCATAAAACAGAAAAGATACGCACGTAAAACTGAAATATAGAAACAAAACTAATCATCCCATGAATCACTAAGCACAAAAAAAAAACGGTTGTTATACCTGGATATATGTAGTGTTAGCCGGTGAAGTTCTCCGGTTTACTCGCTTCACGAACACACAGTCTCTCTATATCTCTGCAATGGAGAAGTGGAAAGGGCAGTATTTGTAGGGTTATTGCAGAGCACGAAGAGGTGGAAAGTGAGAACAAAAGGGTTTATGCCAATAAGGTCCTCCTTCCTTTATTTGATTGGAAACAAGTTATTTCGCTATTTTATTTTAATCAAATACGAAAGTTTTCTTTTATTTATTTTAATAAATTAAAAATATTTTCTTCTTCTAATGTAATATTTATTATTAAATAATTACATAAATTATAATATTTATAATTAGTAAGATTAATCTAAAGAAATATTTTTTTTTAATGGGAATACCAAACAAACAATAATTAATTGAAGAAAATTGAAAAGATTGATGGTTTGGGAATAGTTTGATTGGCAAATAAATTATGTTTGAGATTATAATTTATAATTTTTGATATGGAAAATTAAATAATAATAATAATAATAAAGTTATTTATTAAGTGTATTTTGTTGATAGATGAGTATTTGGTTGATTAGATTAGAAAAGGGATATAAAGTTTTATTTCTTGACCTTTTTAACAAACATTTGGGAGAAAAGTTTTGTAAAAAGAAAAATGGAGTTTGAAATCTAAATAAGTCACAAAAAGATAAAAGTGATCAAAATAAGTTATTATTCTAGTAAGTAACTAAAATAGGTTTAGTGAAAGAAAAAAATTATGTTTTATGCAATATTTCAAACGTTTTTCGTTAGTCTCATAACGTGTATTAAATTTTAATGTATAACGGAACTATTTTTTACACCTTATAAAACGGAACTATTTCTTACACTTTATAAAGTGTAAGTTTTTCTTACATTTTGTAAAGTGGAAGTTTTTCTTACACTTTCTAAAGTGGAAGAAAAAATAATGTTTTACAAAGAGGAATATTTAAATTGTATCTCTTTATGAAGTTTTTGCTATGTTTGTCTTACAATTAATTTATTTGACATATCATAAAAATGGAAAAAATTACATTATGTATTTATATTTTTTTTATTCTGAAAACTCCTCCAAGAGATACAATTTATGATATGTCATAATATTTTGAAAATGAGTCATGTTAAGAAAATCAATAGATTTAGTTATCGGAAATCCATCAACGCTATTACGATTTTCTAATCGGGGATGGACATCGACTGATAAAGGATAACGTTGTTGACTAGTCTAGGCTCCTTCCTAACATAACTTTCAAGTATTGTTAACTTGATTTGATCTAGGTAGTCATTTGGAACCCTCAAAAAGTCGGTCAACGATCCACTCTCCAAAATTTACTTGTCCTTCTGATAAAAATGAAGTAGGGTATTTTCCGACTATAATCAAATTATAATTAGTACTATTTATACTCATTCTTTATTATAAATTGATGAAAGAAATTTATGATATCGGACATTAATTGAATATTTAGAATTGTGTTTGGGAGGACAATTATAATAAATGGTATCTCCGTCATGTATAATTTTGACATCCCAATAAATCGAAACTCTAACTTTTGGTTTAGAAAAATATTTTTTTTTGTGATTGAAATGAAGAAAAATAGAAGACTAATTAAAGATGTTGAAGGTGCTATGTTTGAACGTCCTTAAATATAGCTTGGAGGAGTTTTCAGAATAAAAAAATAAAAATACATAATGTAAGATTTTTTTCCGTTTTTATGATATGTCAAATCAATTTAATTGTATAACAAACATTGCAAAAGCTTCATATAGAGATACAATTTAATGCAAAACATGAAAAAAAATTCTCTTTGTAAAACTTAATTTTTTCTTCCACTTTAGAAAGTGTAAGAAAAACTTACACAGGGTTTTTTAGGGTTTAGGGTTTAGGGCTTAGAGATTTTCATGTTTTTTTTATTTAGGGTTTACGTAATTTGTGCATTTTGGGTTTTGAGCTTATGGTTTGTACGGTTTTAAATGGGGTAAGTATAAGAAATAGTTCTGTTTTACAAGGTGTAAAAATAGTTCTATTATATATTAAAATATACATGTTATGAGACTAACGGAAAACGTTTGGAATATTGCATAAAACGGATTTTTTTTCTTCCACTAAGTCTATTTTAGTTACTTACTAGAATAGTAACTTATTTTGGTCACTTTTATTTTTTTATGGCTTATTTAGGTTCCGGACTCGGAAAAATGTTATTATTTATTTTGAGATTGGTAATTTCAAAATTCTTAAGTCACATAAAGTATGTGATAGAAATAATATTACAATTATGATTTAAATCATTTCATTTTTAATAAAATTATACAAAATGTGGGAATAAGTAAACACATATTTAGTCATGGAAAAGTTTCAAGTGATTTCTACTTAGATTGTGTGATAATGTAAAATTGGAAAAATTGTATAAAATAGCAAATAATTAATTCAAATTAAATGTTATAACTATAGTTTCATTTAATTTCAATCTGTAGCAAACACTTTGTCATTGGCCTCTCCCCAGAAATCTCGCTTGCCTCTCTCACTTTATACAAACACAAATGTATAAAAATTGTGTTTGTGTTTGTATAAAGCGAGAGAAAATTGTATATATAAATACAAATACATATATTTTTGTCTTAAACACTTATAATTATACCAATACAAATTTTCCGCTATCAGTTCTCTTTTGTCTTTATGTCTTTCTCACTTTATATAAACACAATATACAAATTACAATGTATAATTTGTGTTGTATAAAGCGTGAGAGAGAGGTTTGATATACAGATGTTTTATTTCGATTCAATTGTATACAAATTCAAATTTTATGCAGATATACAAACACAATCATTGATACATATACATAGTAGTTACATATATACAATTATATACAATCGATGAGCTTTTATACAAATGAGATTCCTGCCTGTGATTTATACAAATCTAATGCTCCATAGTTTTATGAAGCGGAAATAGCAAAATTGTAGCCATAGAGCGCTAATATGATTTTTATGTTTGCTAAACCTAAAATTTACTCTTATAAAATTACCTATTAATTTTGTGAAAAAAGGCAAAAATCATAAAGTATACATAATATATTAACAATGTATGTGAATTTATGATCTTAAATAATATTTTAAATGTTGATATTTAGATTTTTATGATGCAATCTTATCATGTTATTGTGTGTACATCAAAAGATTTAAAAATAAATTTATTATCTTATCATTGTATGTAGGCGAATACTTATAGTTTCCGATAAACCAAACTCAAGGAAAGATAAAAAAAAAGAAGCAGTAAAAACAAAAAATGTAACTTAATGTGACATTACCATAAAATTATAGTATTTATTTATTTGTTTGTTTATTAACAAGAAGATAACATAAAAAGGAGATGATTGCACATTACAAGCACCAACATATGTTACAGTCTCTAATTAGAGTTCGACACCTTATGCTGGAAGTCGAACCATCATTTGACCTTGCATGACACTGCAAATCAAAGAAAGACACCTAGTCATCAAACGAGTTTAACTTTTATATACTTTTACTTATCAGGTTACCTTTCGGTAACTATGAATAACCGTTCATGAAGAATGGAATTAGTAGGTTACGTGTTGTAACATGTTAAAATATACTGATAATAGGCTCACCTCTTGACATAATAATAACAGAAATCAGCCAAAACGAATGTTTGAACAATTTCTGCCAAAATGATCATTGGTATCCAAAAGAAGCCCCCTCCACTCAAAGACAGATATGAACCAGATGTATCATAGACCTGCATATGAATAAACTCGGAGACTATAAGTATTGACGGATTCAGAATTTTAAGTCTATGAATATGAAGTGTCATTGAACTCACTAATAGTGACAATAGGTGACAACAAAGTATAAAGTTGCATATTTTCGAAATTTCTACATGCACACACACACACACGTCCATTTTGTGAAAGCCGCGAGTGCAACTGCATCTGCCTCTGGTTACAACGGCTACCATGGGGAAGTGTACAAATAGAGTCGAATCCTAAACTTTTAATCAGTGAATATGAAGTGTCGTTGAACTCACTACTTGCAACAATTGGTGCGAACAAAGTGTTTATTTTAGAACTTTGTTCACATATTATTGCTCTCGAAAGTAGTGAGTGCAACTTCATCCTCCCCTAGTTATGGGGTTCTGCCACACTCTAACGTGGGAAAATGTATATTTCGTGATCTGTATGCACATTAAGCTTTGGAAATCCAATCTCGAGGGAGGTAAATATTGAACAAATTGATGTGTTTAGTTCAAAACTTATAAGCTACTACAAGAAAAACTCCAAAACAAACCTTAATGATCCAATGAGCACAACTGAAGAATCTTGAAACGCCCAATGCGAACACATAATGGGCTGTGAACGGCTCAATAATCTGAAATACAAGAACAGGAAACAGTATTGGTACTTTGTTTAGAAAATTAAGAACGCATGAATTCAAACATTTTTTCTTCTCTTTTCTAATTCATGTGACGGGAAAGAACAAATATATATGTACCTTGACATTCTGCATCAAGCGAAGCTGAGGCAGCACGGAGACGCCTTCTATATACACAGCAAAGGCCCAAAGTATACTGAGAATAAGATTATTTGTCCAAGGATGGATAAAGAAAGCTATCACCAAAGAAGGTACTATCTGTGGAGAGAAAAACATGGTCCAAAAAGCAATGTCATTACTCATGAAGCAATATTACTTCCAATGTATACTTCACAACTATATTGCACGAAACAGCTAGATGTAGTACAAACACCATCAGCATCAGGGGCGAAGCTACGTGTAATAAAGGGCTTTACTGAATCCAACTATTTCTTTGTTTTGTTTATATATAAATTATTGATTTCTCTTGGCATTAGATAAAACTTCTAGTGTGGTAACCATGATCGCTCAAAAGCTGCTCTAGGTCGAACGTTCTAATCTCAGGTGAGACTCTTATTCCCATTGTCGTAATTCTTGGCTACAAGAATGCCAAACTTGAGATTCGGACAATCTACACAATTTTAAGAATGTAACCTGAAATGTTGAGCCAATTAAATTCAAAATCTTGGATCCACATCTTGACACGACCGTACTAATAAGTTTAGAATCAATAAAAGGATCAACAGACTAACATGCATTTTACTTCAACAACAACTATAAGAGAAAAAAAGCTCAGGGGAGGGAAAGGTATAAACTACGTACCACGATATATTTCTTCATGTTATCCAAATCTGCCATGTAGGATGACTTCAACTTGTATTTCATCATAAATATAAGCCAGAACGTTGCCACGAGAGTGACAAGGTCTAGTATAGTATGAATATCTCCTTCGATTTGAAGACTGCAAAATAATCTTGCAAATAAGAACGTTGCTGTGAGCTGTTGAGTCTTCAATGAAAGGCCTAAGCACAGCAGAAGTAAAAAGTTGTTAGAAGATTATTGAAAGGGAAAGTTGAGTAACTCAACTTTATTTAATAGCATTAATTGGTCGCCTAGAATAAATAGTAGTAAATAACTTGCTATCACAAACTAAATTACACAAAAGACTAGACATATATAAAAAGATCATTATACTGTCAAATCCATTTGCAAAACGTTTAAGAACTCGAATGAGTTATCTAGTGATTTGTATATGAGATATACAGGCACTTGAAGTGTTCAGTGCTCGAACTGTTTTTTTCTTTTTTTGCTGTGGTGAATTGTTGCCTATCGCAACAGATTTAAACTATACAAAACTAGAAGCTGCAAACGGGTGGCATGGATTAAATTTGGGTGGGTCAAAACACGGCATGCCAATATCTGGGTCATCCATCCAACACATCTAAAGTTTTCTTGCATCAAATAATGGGTCAAAATCCAACTGGTGCCCCATAGTTACAAGTACAAGTACCCCTAAACTATGATCGAAATTTCAGAGACGCACCTTAACTAAACTAAGCTCCTATTACCCCTTGAACCCATTTTTTTTGTAAATTTGTACACTTTTTTGCTTACATGACATCCAAATATCTCTCACGCGCCTCAATTGCGTGGAGTCACATAGTGTGTCACCTAAGACAAAAGGTGTACCAAATTACAAAAAAAAAATGAGTTTAGGGGTAATAACCTTAGTTTAGTTAAGTATGTCTCTAATATTTCGATCATAGTCTACGTCCACGGGTACTTATGTCTTATCCCTATATATTTATTTAATTTTATAGTACAATTACAGAGTCTAAGAAAAAGCTACTAGATACGTCCGAACTCACAAAACCTTACCTAGCCCCGCCCTCTACTAGAGTATCATTTTCCCCAAGTAAAACACTTTTGTCCATATTAGAAGGTGTTTGGCCAAAGTTTCTGGAGAAAAAAATACTTCTCTCAGTTTCTAGTTTTGTTACAACTGAAAAGCACTTTTCACTTTTTCCTGAAAGTCTGGCCAAATATTTACCTGAGACTTTTATCTCATAAATTGATTTGCAGAAAAGTTAAAAAAAATAATTATATGTAAAATTAGTACCTGAGCAAGTCTTGTGTGTTGTCAATTTGTAAATAAGGATCAAAATTCCAACGAAATGTGCGAATTCAGCCAAAACGAAGAAGTGATTGTGTTCATGAATAAGGAGTTTTAGAGTTACTAGTAAAGTCAGAACAGTGAAAACACCCAAAAATGTCTTCACTTTGTTTGATTGTTTTCTAACCCATGAAAATAGCTTCTGCAATGGCCTTTGAACTCCCTTCTGACCCATCTTCTTTACCCCTCTCTCTCTCTCTCTTCGTCTTCTTCTTTCTCTACAAAAGAAAGAGAAAAAACTCAATAAATGTATGTTTAAAGTGGGGTTTGGCAGTATCCAAAAAAAGAGGCCATGTCTAAACTCATCCTTGTTTATTCAGTATTGTTTATTGTTCCTTAGAATTATGCTGATATTACTTTTCTCTATAGTTCCACTATTGACTTGATATATTTATAAAAGAGATAAAGTTTCAAAAATACATTTAAACTATACATTTTTTTGAGTTTCATACATAAACTATTGAGAGTGTGAGTTTCATATCTAAACTGTCAATTTTTACCTCTCTCTTTTATACCACTCTCATCATGGTGTGTGTAATACACTCTCTCTTTTATTTAAAAAAATTGTCACATCCACTCCACATGGACAAAACATTCGACCTTGACAAAAATTAAATAAATTATTAGTATTAGTTAAAATTTAAAAATTATTATCCAAAAAAATAATATTTCTTTTATGAAATAAAATGTAAAATATTTTTCTTACCCCACACCATCACTTCCTCTCACCCCCACCCCAACCATTTTTTTAAGTTTTTTTTTGGTTAAATTTCTTTTATAAAAGAATTTAATTTTTTTTACTTCATCCCCCCTCAAATACTAATTTAGATATTATTTTATTTTTAAAAAAATAAAAATTTACCCACCCCACCTAACCCTCCGCTTTCAATTTTTTTCTCATTTTTTATTAGATATATACATATCGAAAATATTTTTTACTTGTCGCTGTAAGACATTTTTAATTTATTTATTTATTTATGTTATATTCGGTACACTAGTAGATTTTTTTTCCTAAAAATATATGTACGTACATATCTAACACAAAATGAAAAAAAAAATTAGGAGCGGAGGGTTTAAATAGGATGGGGTAGGTTTTTTTAAAAAAATAAAATAAAATAATATCAATTTTTTTTTTGGAGGGAGGGGGGGAATAAGTGGGTGTTTTTTTTGGGAGGGGGGGTGAAGTATGAATTTAAAAAAATATATTTTATATAAGAATTTTTTTAAAAAAAGGATGGAGGATTGTGGGGGAGGAGAGGTTACGTGG
>JAJOOO010080298.1:0-19401 GCA_029582685.1 Solanum piurae
AAACATTTACTCTTTAACTGAAAACTAGCTCAAAGGCTCTTTTGGAAATCAAGGTTTCATTTCTTCTTTAAATGTGAAAACATTTACTCTTTAACTGAAAACTAGCTCAAAGGCTCTTTTGGAAATCAAGGTTTCATTTCTTCTTTAAATGTGAAAACATTTACTCTTTAACTGAAAACTAGCTCAAAGGCTCTTTTGGAAATCAAGGTTTCATTTCTTCTTTAAATGTGAAAACATTTACTCTTTAACTGAAAACTAGCTCAAAGGCTCTTTTGGAAATCAAGGTTTCATTTCTTCTTTAAATGTGAAAACATTTACTCTTTAACTGAAAACTAGCTCAAAGGCTCTTTTGGAAATCAAGGTTTCATTTCTTCTTTAAATGTGAAAACATTTACTCTTTAACTGAAAACTAGCTCAAAGGCTCTTTTGGAAATCAAGGTTTCATTTCTTCTTTAAATGTGAAAACATTTACTCTTTAACTGAAAACTAGCTCAAAGGCTCTTTTGGAAATCAAGGTTTCATTTCTTCTTTAAATGTGAAAACATTTACTCTTTAACTGAAAACTAGCTCAAAGGCTCTTTTGGAAATCAAGGTTTCCCTTCTTCTTTAAATGTGAAAACATTTTTCTCTTTGGAAATACATAGTCCCGATATACTCTTTTGAAGACATGAACTTCAAACTTTACTCTTTACTCAACTCAAAACTTAAGTCTTTAAACAAAGTTAAAATGTTTGTGAAAGACTTTTGAAATACTTTATGAACTTCTCTTAACTTTACTCTTGACTTCTCTTGACTTGACTCTTGACTTCTCTTGACTGGACTCTTAACTTTCCTTGAATTGAATTTATGGATTCAAGGATCGTGATTTGTGATAGGAAAGATCTCATGATGTTTAGGAATGAATTTAGATAGCTAAACATGAGAAAAAACCAAAAATCAATATCTGAGGGTGGGTTCGCGACGCGGAGAAACTTTTAAATTTTGGTTTCGAAAATAAATTTTGAGGCAAAACGGTCCGTGACCGCTCCGCGACGTGAAATAACTTTTCCCAAAACTGGGGAGTGGGTCCGCGATGCGGAGGCATGTCCATATTTCGATCGATGAAATTTCCTTCTTTGTTTTCCAGCTCTAAACCTTCTAAACTCCATTGGTTCTTTCCCAAACACTTAGAGTCATTTATACCCTCAAATAACATCAGATTCTACTCGAAAACACAACTAATAACGTGAATCAATCTCAAGAAAACTCCAATAACACAACCCACAAGGATTCAAACGAACTTCATTAAGAATTCAAGGGATTTACTTTCAAATCAATATACTTTGCTGAAATTGAATCAAGTTTGGAGCATGGGTGAACTAACCCAACGCTATGTGATCTCACATACCTTGTAGGGATCACCCCCGACGAAATCGACAAGCTAAACTCGATGATCTTGACGATTTCCTTGCTTCTCCTTCTCTTTTCTCCTCTTCTTTCCTCTTCTCTAAAACCCTAACTCCTTTCCAAAAGCGTAAAACTGACCAAGTTCAGTTTAGACCCTTAATTAATTCACTAAAACGAATTTAATTAAATGGACAAGGAAAAAACTGAATTACCCTTCAAAAATCCGGATTGGACATTTCCTTATTTGAACAGCCCAACTTCCAATGGGCGTATCTCTCTCATACAAACTCGGAATTGCGCAAACTTGGCGGTGTTGGAAAGATCATTCCAAGAGATTTCCTACCATATCTGAAAGTGCTCCTAAATCATCCTGAGCTAGAAGTTATGGCCATTTGAAATTGACAAAAAACTCACTTTTTCCTAACTTGAGTAAATTTTCTAGATTTTCCTTCTTTCCAAAAATGACTCTTTCCAATTATTGGCTTCTTCCTATTTATTTCAAATTGCGTGATGTTATATTCTAACTTCAAAATATATTATTTTAAAATGATCCGAGATATTGTTTTTAAAAAAATCTCATAACAAATGTTAAAATATGTGAATAAATGAATCATTTAAAATTTATCATTTACAAAATAAATTTTATATTTAGTAATATGGAATAAACATTTACATTTTGTCCCTACACCAAATTAAAATTTAATGACTACAAAAAAATAGTAACATTAATTAAAAGTCTTATTTATTTATGTAAGTATAAAAAATTATTAGAAATTTAACTATTGCATATTAATTCTTTAGTTATAACATTATAAATTCTCTTAGTTATTACTAATTATTGCAAACGTTATCCACACTCGTTTACATTCTTAGTTATCATATTATGAATTCCATAGTTATGTAACGACCTGAACCGCCGTTATTAAGGAGAAACAAAAATCCGAGAAATTCTGGGCCATTGTCCCACCAGAGCGGGCCAGATGCCGCTAGGGCGGCGGCGCCAGGGTGGGATAGGCGAGGCAGAACGTAAATAACGGGAAATTCTATTTCCTCTTTCTTCTTAAAATACCTAATTTAGTTGTAAACCACCTTAGAAAACCCCAAAAAGCTGCTACAAGCTTGGGAAGAAGGGATAGAGAGATTTCTAGCGTGAAGATGTCGATGGATTGCGAATTTCCGGTCAAGATCACCGTCACGAAGCCCAGAAACAAGAATCGAAGTCAGAACCTCCATGCAACTACTTGGCGCCAGGTAGGCTAGGTTTTATGAATTGAGTAGTTTAAATATGTGCTCACTGCGTAATATATGTAAATCAATGGTAGGATTTATGCGTAGGCCTTCATGCACCGAATGAGTTATGATTAAACCTTAGAAAGAAGCCTTAGATGATGAACTAGGGTTAAGCATGGTCGAAATAATGATTACATGATATACGTTGATGAATAGTTCATTGTGAGAGTTGTGATTCTATGATTGTGTGATGTATGTTTGTTCTTGCTTCATTATGATACTTGTATGTATATGAATGTTGCATTATTGATCACACTTGTTGTAAATGAGATAGAGGAATGATGAATGCCATGAATCATGGCTTAAATGTATGATCTTGAGAATATACTTGTGATTGTGATTGTGGTGTGTTGAATGGATTGGTTGCCACATTCCGGCATAACTAACTTGGATCGGTTGCCATGTTCTGGCATAACTATGGATCAGTTGCCACGTTCTGGCATAATTATTGGATCGGGTACCACGTTTCGGTATGCTAACAGTTTGGGTTTGGGTTCCATGAGAGGACCAATGATTTGATATAAATTATGTTTCTTGATAAACGAGAAACGGTACCTTGTTTGTAATGATAAGTGATATTGTGATTTTCTGAAGTGGGTATATGTTATGACGACTTATATTTGATTTTTCTTTGTGTGGAATGAACTTGTTGTGTATAGTGGAAGGACAAAGTGTTCAAGGGGTGAGTAAGTGATAGCAAGGGTTGTTCATGTGTTGTAATGGCGAGAAGTAGAGGTAGCGTATGTGATGAAATATGCTTAGGTGTATTTAACCTTGTAGAGAAGGATTGGGTTTAGTGGTAAGAAAGCTTGATATAATGTACTGTGTGACCATGGTTGGGTAATGTGACGAGGGAGTAAGGGTATGACGTGAGCATTTAGTTGAAATGCTTGTGGTTGTATTTGGGGATGCTTTAATGTATTAGAATGGTTAGTCCATGATCAAGTACCTCGTAAGTAGGTTGATTGAGAAGGTGGTTAGTAGTCAGAGTACTAGTGTAATTTGGAGGTATTTCATGAGAGCGTAAAGGTGGATAAACGAGTGGTTTATTTCATGATCTTACTAGTTTGTTTCTTATGTTATATGATGGGCGACGGGTTGACCGATAATGCCTACTAGTACATTTTTTTGTACTGATACTACTCTTGCTATGTCTTTTTGTCATAGTTTGGATCCAGGTTGGTGTTGTTTCATTAGGTAAAGACGAAGAAATTCTCCAGCAGCTTCTTTCTTTCCTTCCGCATGGTGGGACCTGTGTCTTTAGTTATTATGTCCAGTTGTAGTCTTAGTAGCTCTTGTACCTGTTTAGACTAGATCCTTTGGGGGTGTTAAATTACTTTGCAAGTCGTAGCCAAAGTTGTGTTAAAGTTTCTTACTTATAAAAAATTATCAGTATATTTCCTTTCATTTTTTTAAATTTTCCGCATGATTTAATTATGGTGTAAGAGTGTTCTCCTACTTAGGTGGTAGTACGTAGGTGCCCGCACGGCTCGATGGGTTGGGTCGTGACAAATTAGTATCAGAGCCTAGGTTACCGGTCTCCCAGTACAAGAGCAAAATGCGGACTAGACTCCTGCGAATTGGTGTGTTGACGTCCACATCTAATCTACAAGAGGCTACGAAGCATTCTAGGAAGTTGTTCAACTTGTTCTCTCCTTTCGTGCATGTGTCGATTGTGGTATGAGTTGGGTCCAATTGATATCTCCTGATTCCAATTGGTATCTCAACAAAGTAAACCGGACGTCATGATCACGACGTAGGGGCCACAAGCAAGGTAAATTGGAACGGGGAAGGTTCCAATTGATATCTAGCCCTAGGGGTGGTGTAAATGCATGGATGATCAGTAATAGTCATCCATGGAGTGAAGTAACTAATTAAGAACTTGGTTTTGTCTTTGAATGCGTGTTTTGTGTTTCTAAAATTAACTGCGAATGTGAAGTTGAACTTGTTTGAATGTGATGTGATTACGTGTACTATAAATGTGTGTCTAAAACTTGTTATGTGCAATGTGTTGGCCAATTGGTTAAAATTATGCAAGTTGTAAATGCTCGGGTATTGTGGAACTCGTTGTGAAAAGAAGGTCCTGACTATAAATCGATGAGAGAGTTAAATAAACTACGAGGCGATTTGTGAAGAAGATTTGAACGTGTCTTGCACTTGTGTAATATCCGCGTGAATGTCTGGGTGTATCCTGGGGGTGTGTGGGTTGTGGTGCTGAATTAATGAGAACAAATTGGTTCGTGTATAATGGGATTGACTAGGGGTAGACAATGATTTTACTAGTATGAGGAGTATTCTAAAATTGCCGGGTAAAGCTGGGAACCTTTGGAAAATATTGGAAAAGCGAAAAATCCCAAAAAAATCTTGGCCAGCTTCTGTTTCTTTTTTGACCTCTGGGAGGGATTATTCCCGCCAGGGCGGGACCGCCAGAGCGAGGCTGCCAGAGCGGGTTTTCTCCCGCCAGAGCGGGATGAGGCGAGGTAGAACCTCAGCCTGCCTCCCCTATTTTTCTAAACTATCTGATAAGACCCAAGATGATATCCGAACAATCCCGACAACCCCAAACAATGTATAACAACAAAAGTAATTAAATCATAACACCTTAAGATTAAATATAAAGCTGCATCAGACAGAAAAAACTAGCATCCATGTGCTTACAAAAACTTAGGAAAGTCATAAGATAAAAACAAGTTGTCTCGAAATTTACAAGCCAAAGGGGAGAAACAACAAACCAACTCAAGAACCCTGCGACCGAGAGGTATCGGTATCAGAATCTAACTCTCCGGGGGCACCAAGCCGTTCATGGCCTCCTCCAGACTTAAAAACTGATAGAAATCCCCCTTCTCCGCTATGGGAATCTCCTGCCCGGGAGCGATGCAAGTAAACATGATCTTCACCGTCTTCCAGATCTGAACCAACAGACGGTCCCTCACCAGGTTCTTTCTCCTCTCCTGGCGCAGCTCGCATCGGAACATCTAAAGCAGTAGGGCAGTGCTGGGGGGAACCGGAGCAGTGGGAGTGATAGGGCACCCCATCTTCCTCTGCACAGCTGCCAAGTCTTCCTATACCTGTGACGCTGAAAGTGGGGGACGAGTGCCGTCACCTCCTTTCTCGTCTGACCCTGCGGCCGCCTGACTGCTGCTAGGCCTATCGGTCCTCCTCCTCTTACTCCTGGACGTGGAACCCTGTCTAACCAAAAGAGGGTGAAAAAGGGGATCCATGGGAAATGCCTCATCAGTGTCGAGGAGCAGCATTCCCGCCCGCTTGCACAGAGCGGTGATAAGTCCAGGGAGGAAGAACACCTTCTTGGTACCCCGATAAAACATCTTCCACTCTGAGATAATCTGTGCCCCCACGTCCAGCTCAATATTCTGTATGGTGCACGTCACCACCAAAGCCCAAAGGAAGGTCACGTCAGTACGGTTGCCTTACCACAGACCCTCCTGGTAACCAAGTGCAGCCACCTCTTAGCATCAGGTGACCAATCAGTGCTAGTAATGCCCTTCGTAGTGGCCCAATAGACTCGGTCCCGACGGGTAGGCTCCATCAGGGTGTCTCTCATCCATTCCAGGTCCATTTCCCACAACTTGGCCTCTACTTAACATTTGAGACCTCTGGCACCTCTAGAGCCTCATTAAGGGCGGTTGCATTCAGGGTAATTTTGATTCCCCGAATACGGATGACGGGGTAAGGGTCATCCCATCGCACGGTAGGTAGAATGATGTAGAACTCCCTCACCCAAGTGGAACGTGCATCCGGGGGAGCCTTAGTCAGCGGATCCCATCCAAACTCTATAAGGCGAGCATGAAAGGAAGTCGCCTTCTCCTCCAAATTCAGTAAGTGAAAGCCCCTCTCACAACAAAACTTTGTGTTCCGGAAGTCATGTAACCTCTCTCGACTAGTGGTATCAGTAAATTGGATGAAGGGCAAATTTTCCTCATTAGACCTGCCATTAGATAAGTCTGCAAGTGATTAAAAATATAAGTTAGAACACGATGGAAATAGACAGTGCAAGGGTTGAATGAGAAGAAAGGAAATTCTGAGTTAAGGGATACAGGCCACTGGTTTGGCATATCCCGCCACAACGGCCAAAATCCTGTCAGGGCGGGATTATGGAGGCCGCCACAACGGCCAAAATCCTGCCAGGGAGGGATTATGGAGGCCGCCACAGCGGGATGAAGGTCGCCAGAGCGACCTTCATCTTGGACTAACAACAGACGCGGTCATGGCATCTCTTCGTCCCAAAATCCCTATTATCGACATAATTTTAGTAGATCAGAGTATAGTAACTACCCTAGAACCTAAATATGTAATTATTTTTGCAAAATAAACCCTAAAAGATGTCCAAATTCGAGTTTATGCTAAGAAGACCCTTCAACTTCCCCAACCCATTTTTGTATCGATTTAACTCTATTTTTGCGAAATCCTTCCGCCCAGGATGTTGTAGAAATATTGGGGATGCAAGGGAAGTGTCCCTGCTATGATTATCTAATCAAACTAGCAACCTATTTCATTTTCAAACACCCCCCCCAAAAAAAACTGATTCTAAACGATTAAATAGTAGCATGCAATCATTGTTAATCAAATACTGAAGTAAAGAGCATAAGGAATGCGAAATTTACCTAAATTTTGACGTTCAAAATGGAGCAACCGAGAGTGTTTTGGGGAGTTTGGGGGAGGATTTTGGAACAAAGGGGGAAAATGGATTTTCCCCCTTATGTTCTGACTCCTGATCTCCCACTTTAGTGGGAAATCTCTCGCCACAACGGCCACGCCTTAGCGTGAGGGCTGCTGCCCTGGTGGGGTCAGGCTGTGTATTACGGGATGCAATTTTCCTCGAATGTTGCATCATACCCTTGACCGGCCTCTTAAAGTATAAAACCTATCGTGAATCGCGCTTGATAAATAAAAACCATTCCCACCCGTGACTTGGTAATAGACCGAGTTGTTAGGTGAAAATACTATGTGGTAGGATACGTGATGGTCCATGCACTAGTCGATCAGGGATGAACGAGGGGTAAATTGGTATCTATTGTAACGAACCAAACCGTCTTTATTAAGGAGAAATAAAAATCCAGGAAATTCTGGGCCATTATCCCGCTAGAGCGGGCCGGATGCCGCTAGGGCGGGGTAATCTGGCGCCAAGACGGGATAGGTGAGGCAGAACGTAAATAACGCAAAATCCTCTTTCCTCATTCTTCCTAAAATGCCTAATTTAATTGTAAAACACCTTAGAAAGCCCCAAAAAGCTGTTGCAAGCTTGGGAAGAAGGGAGAGAGAGATTTCTAGCGTGAAGATATCGATTGATTGCGGATTTTTGGTCAAGATCACCGTCACGAAGCCCAGAAACAAGAATCGAAGTCAGAACCTCAATGCAACTGCTTGGCACCCAGGTAGGCTAGGTTTTATGAATTGAGTAGTTTAAATCTGTGTTCACTGCGTAATATATATAAATCAATGGTAGGATTTATGCATAGGCCTTCGTGCAGCGAATGAGTTATGATTAAACCCTAGAAAGAAGCCTTAGATGATGAACTAGGGTTAAGCATGGTCGAAATAATGATTACATGATATACGTTGATGAATAGTTCATTGTGAGGGTTGTGATTCTATGATTGTGTGATGTATGTTTCTTCTTGCTTCATTATGATACTTGTATATATATGAATGTTGCATTATTGATCAAACTTGTTGTAAATGAGATAGAGGAATGATGAATGTCATGAATTATGACTTAAATGTATGATCTTGAGAATATACTTGTGATTGTGAGTGTGGTGTGTTGAATGGAACGGTGGCCACGTTTCGGCATAACTAACTTGGATCGGTTGCCACGTTTCGGCATAACTATAGATCGATTGCCACGTTCTGGCATAATTATTTGATCGGGTACCATGTTCAGGTATACTAACAGTTTGGGTTTGGGTTCCATGAGAGGACCAATGATTTGATATAAATTATGTATCTTGATAAACGAGAAACGGTACCTTGTTTGTAATGATAAGTGATACTGTGATTTTCCGAAGTGGGTATATGTTATGATGACTTATATTTGATTGTTCTTTGTGTGGAATGAACTTGTTGTGTATAGTGGAAGGACAAAGTGTTCAAGGGGCGAGTAAATGATAACAAGGGTTGTTCGTGTGTTGTAATGGAGAGAAGTAGGGGTAGAGTGTGTGATGAAATATGCTTAGGTGTATTTAACCTTGGAGAGAGGGATTGGTTTTAGTGGTAAGAAAGCTTGATATAATGTACAATCTGACCATAGTTGGGTAATGTGACGAGGAAGTAAGGGTATGACGTGAGCGGTTAGTTGAAATGCTTGTGGTTGTATTTGGGGATGCTTTAATGTGTTAGAATGGTTAGGCCATGATCAAGTACCTCGTAAGTAGGTTGATTGAGAAGGTGGTTAGTAGTCAAAGTACTAGTGTAATTTGGAGGTATTTCAAGAGAGGGTAAAGGTGAAGAAGCGAGTGGTTTATTTAATGATCTTACTAGTTGGTTTCTCATGTTATGTGGTGGGCGTTGGGTTGACCGATGATGCCTACCAGTATGTGTGTTTGTACTGATACTACTCTTGCTATGTATTTTTGACATAGTCTGGATGCGGGTTGGTGATGTTTCATTAGGTGAAGACGAAGAAATTCTCCCTTTCCTTCCGCATGGTGGGAGATGTGTCTTTATTTATTATGTCCAGTTGTACTCTTAGTAGCTCTTGTATCTATTTAGACTAGATCCTTTGGGGGTGTTAAATTACTTTGTAAGTCGTAACCAAAGGTGTGTTAAAGTTTCTTACTTATAAAAATATATCAGTATATTTCCTTTTGTTTTGTTAAATTTTCCGCATGATTAACTATGGTGTAAGAAGGTTCTCCTACTTAGGTGGTAGTACGTAGGGACCGCACGATCCGGTGGGTTGGGTTGTGACAAGTTATTACATTAATTATTTCTATCTTTCATCTTTCCTTATATTAACTTTTGACCAATATTTTTTGACCTTATTATACCGCCCATATATATGTGATAACACGGTATTGTTATTTTTCCTTTGACGAATCATGCTTGGTTGAATAAATTGAAAATCATTTACAACTATATGAGTTATATCTTTGTTGGGTGTAAGATGAACATGTGATTACATATATGATTTCACAGATACAATATATTCTTTAATTTTAATTTTTAATTTTTTCGGTAAAAAGAAAAAGGAAATCTTTCTCAGTTAACGTAGTTGTTCTCTTTACATGTTCATATGACATCTAAATAATTTAACGTGGAATACACGTGCAAAGCATATCTGATTAGATGACAAGAAAAATACACAACAAATATCGTCTATAATAATATTAGTGAGATACAACAAATTACATGATTGAGCCTCATCATATTGAAACAAATATATACATTGTTGCATTTAACGAATAATTTTTTTTATTGACAATTTTCATAGATTCGCGTGAATAAGAGATATATATGACGATCCACATTGAACATTCACAAAAGAATCTGCAATACTATTTTGAGCTAAGCTTATTATTCAAATCTTCGCTTTAATAAGCAATACTATTACTATAACATATATTTTCTGAATTGGTAATTACATGCAACACACATGTCAAAAAGCTAGTATATATATATATATTTTATTTGGAGTTTACGACTTTTGTATCCCTTTTTAGTTATTTTCTTTCATTATAATTTAGTTTATATTTTATGTTTGGACATCTATAATTAATATACTTTTAAGTATTGTGTTTTACGTTTTACTTGTGATTTATATTAGAAAATATATTTAAGAGATTCAATTTTATTACTCCTCCTTGTATATAATATGTATAGATTTCTTCAAATTGTAAATATAACTTTGATTATGTTTCTAATTATTATTGACATAACCGAATAACCAAACCGAAAAAACTAAACCGGGAAGAGAAAAATCAAATCAAAATAAATTTATTTCGGTTTGGATTGGGTTATACTTCTTCAAAACCAAAAACTGAAAAAACCCAAATTGAATAGTTCAAAACCAAATCCAAAAACCGAATGCACACCCCTAACCTAGGGGCGAAAGTGTAAATAAAAATTATAACACAAGTTCCTACATATTTACAAATTGGTCTCTCTTCTAGAATTCTCTACAAGCCTATAGGATTCTAAAGCCTTCCAAGAAATCTCATTATTCTAGAGTCTTCTACAAACCTCTTCAAGACTTTAGATTCTTCCCACTTATTAAGCCTAACATGTATGACAAAGTGGTGGGTCATGAAATTAGGCTACACGATCACGGGCAGGGCCACAATTTATGACTACAGTCTTTTCTCAATGGATCTCTATTAAGTTCTTTTAATGCTTTTGCTGCTTTTTTTTTAATTATGTATTGTGTTTTTTTACTTGACTTTTCTCTTGTTTTAGTTTCTTGCTTGCCATCTGCGGCGTGTGATTGTATTTCTGCGATTCTTGGGATTATGATGCGTGATTTTGCTGAGGTTAGGGCTCTTATGGGCATTCCTCTCCAAATCGAGGCAGGTGCAGGTACAAGTGCAGGGGTTGGCGAAATGTTTTGAGTGATAGAGTTGAAGATGTTGTAACTCTTGAATCTTTAAGAACTTTACCTTTATCTATTTAGAATCTTTATGATTGTGTTCGAAGAACATCTTTAACTATGAATTTTGAGGATTGTTTCCACTATATAATGGAACATGGAGTCTATACTCTTGTGAATTATCCATCTAACCTATACATCAACCAATGCGTTTGCTGGTCTAGTTTGATAAATGTAAGTAATTTGATATTGTGGTTTTACTTATTGTTGTATTTATTTTTAAATTTTAGTATTTTCTTGTTCTTTTTCAAGGTCGAAATATTACTGTTGTGGTTGGGATATTTTGGAAGATGAAGTTGTGTTGTCAATCTTTGACAAGCATTAGGAGTCTCGTTTCCGAAAATCCTACCTTTGTTGTTGGCATTGAGGATGTTTCAGTAGGGATGACAATGGGGTGGAGTGGGACGGTTTTAAGACTATGCTGGGTGGGACGGTTTTAAGGTTGTGCGGGACATGTTGAAGTGAGTTTTTAAAAAATATTAATGTGGGGCGGGGCAGGTTGCGGGTCTATACGGTTTTATGTGAGTTCAAATTTAATGTTAACTTTTTACATGTTATAAGATTTATATAGAACATTATCTATTAAGAAAATTTCTTTAAATTTACTAAAATATTTAAGATAGGAAATGAAAATGGTTCAATAAAAATTAATACGGTTTCTTACATGTTTCCCAATTGACCTTTAAAAAATAAAATTTTAAGTTATTATCTATTCATTCAATACAACTTAATGAGAAAATAAATTTATTTTTATGAATTTTATTTTTAGTATCAAACTTAATTTAAAAAAAATATTCAAAAATTTATGCGAGACAGGTTTATGCGGGGCGGGGTGGGTTGAAAATGAAAAAAATTGTTATACGAGGCGGGTTAAATTTTTTTGCGAGTTAAGCTCAACCTGCCCTACACTCGCCCAAACCGTCCCATTTCCATCTTATGTTTCAGACAATTCAATAAGTGGTCATGCCCTATTAATTAGTTATAGCGTATGGTATGATGATGGTGGACGATACTATATTGTTAAAATTTGTTGGGGGTTCATTCGGGGTTTTGCTGGTTATATGAAGTTACGTTCCATGTTTTTCATCAGTTTTTTTCATTTGACATAGTTAGATGGATGGAGAAGCAGTTAATTGATGCTTGTGAGGATATCCAAAATTATATGCTTTTGCTAGATTTATAAGATTTAGTTATTTGACATGATTAGATGATTGAATATGTAATCATGAATTTTTTTGATTACCAGTGTATTATTACTCTTTTGAAATCTATATACTTTGATGTCTTACTATTTAAATATTTTTTTTCTTTGATTCTATTGTGTTTGCGGATAAAATTTGTAATGTTTGTTATTTATTATACATTAATTTGAATTGGATGTTGTGTTTTATAAAAGGGAAAACTACATAAATGAGTCATAAAATCCAATATAATTACATGTTTATATCTAAATCCAAAATAATTCAAGAAATACTCATTCTCTCAAAAAAAAGTTTTACAATCCTTACCCTTTGTTTTTTCTCATTAATTCTTTTTGTCCTATCATTAATTTATTTTGTTTTTTCTTATTTATTATATTTATTTTCTCTTTTATTCTTTTTTATTTTATCCTTTATTAGAGATACCATTTGGTAATGATTTTATTATTTCTACCTTTTTTTAGTTAGTTTATCTTCTTTTTATATTTTTCTCTCTTTCTATATTTTCACCTATTTAAGAAAATAAAATAAATTACTTTTGTTGTTTCTCATTAATTATTTTTCTTTTCTCTTTTTTTCTTTTTTTTTTCTTCTTCATATTATCACTTATTAGAGATACCATTTGGTAATTTTTTTTTTGCGTTCGTGAAGATTCTTGAGTTTTGTTGCGGATTTTCATCAGGATTTGATCCTAAGAGGTATGAAAGTTCTCATAGTATTGAGTTCGTTCACCCACACGTGTATCATGTGATTTTTATCCATAATTTCATTCTTGAGGTTGAATTATTTGAGTTCTTTGAAGAGTTTCTTGAAGTTTTGTTCTTCATTCCTTATTAATGGAGTTTGTTGTGTTTTTGAGGTGACGATCTTGCGAGTGAGTATAATTCTTGAGTAGTTTCGAGTAGATTTTCATGTACTTGAGTTAGGTTGACAAATCTAAGAAAGTTGGAAGAATCCAATCAATTTTAGGTGAATTAGATTGAAGAGGAAAAATTCAAAATTGGGGCTGGGGCGGCACGCCAGCAGTGTGCCCAATCAGACCCCTAGTAAATGGGTGTTGGGCGGTGCACAAGCAGTGCGCTCAATCAGACCCCAGTAAATGAAGGTTTGGACAGTGCGCCAGAAGTGAGCCTAATTAGACCCCCAATAAATAAAGGCATGGCGCAGCGCCCCCACAATTCATCCAATCAGACCTCCCATAAATGGGCCATTTTCCCTCTCTGTTCTCGTTCCGTACTTGTTTATTTGAGTCGAGCTTTCATTCTCTTCTTAATCTCTACTAATTAAACCTTCATTAATCATCGTGAGATCATTCATAACATGAATCATAACCCTTGAATTCATAATTCAAATTCAAGGAAGAGTTAAGAGTAAAGTTTGAGAAAGTCTCTTTGAGTCTTTTCGAAGAGTTTTCTACAATAACTTCTAAATTTTTCATTCTCTTATTTAAAAACACTTTTATGTCTTTCTTCATTCTCTTAGCAATCTTAGTGTGAAAAGGCTTAATTGAATTTACAAGATCGTGAAAGAATGGAACATGGAGTCCATACTCTTGTGAATTATCCATCTAACCTATACATCAACCAATGCGTTTGCTGGTCAACTTCCATAAATGTAAGTAATTTGATATTGTGTGTTTACTTATTGTTTTATTTGTTTCTGACTCTTAGTGTTTTGTTCTTTTTTCATAGTCGAAAGATTACTGTTGGTGGTTGGGATATTTTGGAAGATGAAGCTGTGTTGCCAATCTTAGGAAAGCATCTTATAGTCGGTTGTATTCGCTACACTAGTATAAGGAGTCTCATTTCCGAATATCCTACCTTTGTTGTTGGAATTGATGATATTTGCGACATTTCAGTAAGTGGTCATACCCTATTAGTTATAGGGTATATGGATATGATGATGGTGTGCTATATTTTATTGTTAAAAATTGTTTGGGGGTCATTGAGGTTTTGTTGCTTGCATGAAGTTTCGTCCAAATGTTTTTCATCAGTTTTGTTCATTTGACACAGTTAGATGGATGGAGAAGCAGTTAATTGCGGTTCAGAAGGATATATAAATGGGTCAATAGGATGGACGAGAGAAGCATTTAATTATTGTTTATGAGGATATACATAGCTAGCTTTTGCGGGATTTTATAAGATTTAGTTACTTAACATGATTAGATGAATGACTATGTAATCATGATTTTTTTTATTACCAGTAGACAGTAGTAGTGTTATGCTTTGTAATACTCTTTTGAAATCTATATACTTTGATGTCTTACTATTTAAATATTTTTTGCTTTGGTTCTATTGTGTTGCAGATAAAATTTATAATTCTTGTTGTTCACTATACATTAATTTGAATTGTATGTTGTGTTTTATAAAAATAGTTACTTTATGGGCTATCAATGTCCTGCTATAAAGGCTTATCTGGCCCATTTTAAAGAGATTATAGCTTCTTGTCTAAGGTTGGCAACACAACTTATGGGACACACGAAAAGACTTCTTGATGGGAGTGACCGGCATATATTTGTAAAGTTTCAACAACAGTAGTAACAAGTAACAACCTGTTTGGATTGGCTTAAAAGTTGATCAAACCTATTTTTAAGTCATTTTTAGTTTTAGGAAGTGCTTGGTCAGGTTAAAAATAACTTAAAAGATGTTGAGAAAATATAAAAAGTAGGGGAGACCTCACTACAATAATAACAACTTTTAGCGGCAATAAATATACACATTAACAAAGAGTGTTAAAGTCTTTACCGACATTAGTTAATTGTCATTGAATCCAATGTCGCTAAAGACTTTAGGGACCTATATAAAGAGTGTTAATCGTCGCTAGAATTACATTTTAGTGGTAATTAAGCTATTGTCGTTAATTAATTACCACTAAAGATCATTTTTGATGCAATACCTATTTTTTATTTTAGAACTTTTTAAAGTCATTTTGAAGCAGTAATGAATTATTAAAGACATCCTGTGAGCCGACGGTTCTATTTCTCAATCTTGAAGAAGTATTAGTAGCAGAAGAAAGATAAAAATAAAAATCAACTGCTCATACTTTGGACTCATCACTATTGTTTATCTCCAATCCTAGAGTTTAAGATGACATGAGTGTTGGTTTAGTTGTAGGGCAAGAAAAGTATAGGCAATTGTTAAAAAGTTGAATAAATACACACATGCATCCTACGTTATAGTTTGTGATCTGGGAAGAAACACAAGTATATAATGTACATATACTTGTGACTTGAGAATCACAACAATGTATGCAGTTTGTGATCTGGGAAGAAACACAAGTATATAATGTACATATACTTGTGACATGATAATCACAACAATGTATGCAATTTGTGTTAAATGGCCCCTTCACTCAGCCCCTTCATTTCTATTTCTGTTTTTAACTTCGTTTCAAGTTTCTTTTTTTTATAGTATATAATTCTTTTAATGTAGCCAATTCTCTTTCTAAAGTTATTATCTTATCGTTTTTTATTTCTTCTATTTGTTGTATTTCTTGTTGCGCTTGTTGCTTTATTATTTTTATTTCATTCTTTCTATCTATTTCTTCATTTTCACGTGATATATGTACCATGGCTGTAAAACTATCTTCTGTATTTCTAATTGTAGTGTAAATATTTTCTTTCTTTGTGCTAACATAGATTTATGACATACTCCTGCATATATATTATAGTTAAGTCTTTCATCTCTATGTTTTAATTCTTGACGTGTTTTTATGACTGTTCTAATTAGTTCTTGTTTATGTTGTTCTTTTTCATTCCATAGCTCTGATACCAATTTTGGGGGGGGGGGTCTTGCGATTCTTTATTCATGGTTTATTTTAACGTAATATTTTTGTCTTAGCGGTATTAATCTAATTATTTCTTTTACATTTTCTAGAATATATTCTATATACTGTATATCTTGGGTTCTTTGATACATTTCTATATTTTCTCTTATCAGGTTTCCTAACAGGGTTATGTCCTCATTAGTTTCGTGCCAATATTGTAAGTAATCATAATTTATCATTAGTCTGAATCTTGCTCTAAATCGTTAATATTAAATCTTTCTAAGTCTGAATCTAGTTCATATAATTCTATTTCATACCATTCTTGGTTCATTAGTTCTAGTTCTTCATCATCAAATATCTTTTCCCATATTATCCTTCTTAATTCGATAATTTTTATATCTTTGAGTACATATAAAACTAGTGTTTTATAATCTAATATCATCTCATCATGTAAATAGGTCATCATATTCATATGCTGATTTTGATTCAAATAATTCCCTCATATCATATTGCATAACAATAATATTTATATTAGATTACTATAAACTAGATTATTTCAACCATGTTTCCTTGTCACTATTAACATCGTACTTTCAAAGGTAATTCCTTCCTAAACAACGCCTCAACTCTGTTTACTCCCCTCACGGCATTCCTCGCCTATGGTTTCAACTATATGATGGCATAGTTATGGAAGTTTTCCCTTTTTTCCTCATATTAACAAACTAGAAAACATGCTTCAAATAATTCTAGTATATAATAACTAATATAAACTTATTTAATCATGCTTTATGATATTCAGGAATTAAAGGATTTAGCTATGCATAATCATAAATCGATATACCTGTGTGATATCTTCCTGCTCCATATTGCTTAAATATTTTTTATATTGAGAGTATTTTTGTTTGTTTACAAAGAAGGCTGCTTTCCGTGTAGAAAGTCTTGCCTTAGTTTGCCAAAATGGCTTGCTATTTATACAAGATGAAAATACTATTCCTACTTTACACCTTTAATGTTATTCTATAACTAGTGCTATACACCTGTCCCTAACTTTACAATTTCACTAAGTAGTGGTACTACTTTACATTCCACTATAATAATTTACACAGATAGTGGATACAATAATTCACAATACTCCAAACGACTTTACATATTTTCAAACTTACTTTTTCTTTTTATCTTTGTCGGTTTATCTTTTGTGGTCTTATCTTCTGCTTACTCCAGCTGTACGTCTGGGATTATGTTGTCTTCTCCTTGGCACTTAGAACATCGATGGTCTGGATATTTTTGCCCAATAGTTTTACAATATCTTGTCATTATTTCTGCTGAGATAAAAAAATTTCATATAGCTCTGGTAATAGGTTGTTGTTCTGGTTTTAGCAGACTAAGTATCCATTGTCTTATTTCTTCCATATCTGCTATCCTCATGTCTCGACAATTCGAATATATCAGTGTTTGATCTCTTGCATAATAACTCCATATTGGATTTTCGTTTAAATAGTTGTTTGTTAATTCGTTTAAGATAGATGTTAATCCGATTACTCATTTTCCTGCATAGAATGCTGGTATCTCGGCCTTTTGTATTTCGTCTTTCTTTTCTATATTTTCTGGTATAATCATTTCTCTAGTTAGTCCAATCTTTATAACTTGTACGATCGGCTTAATTTCTTCGTAGAGTATCTCGGCTGGTGCTGAATAGAATCTTATATAGAATAATGTTCCTTTTGTAATTCTTTTGTAGTTTATAAAAGCTTTGTGTAGTTCTGGTATAGTTGCAATTTCTTCTCTTGTCTGAGTATATACTGTGTTTAGAAGTCCATAGTTATAGCAAGTTGCTACTAGGTTCGAATTTGTCTTAGGTTGTGCAATCAATTTGTTGTATCCTTGTAGATTTTGGGTAATATAATCTTCATTTGGGTTTTTACTTTGTGATCTGGGGTTTTGGTTTAAAAATGTTTGTATTTTATTGATATTTTCTATATAATCTCGGGTTATATGGTTATAGGTTTTTTTGTCTTGCTCTAGACTGGCTTTGTAGGTGTTTATCTGTGGGGGTATGAACAGGGGATTTTGGTTTCTTGGTATAAAGGGTTTTTCAAATATCTTTTTTAGATTGGTATTAACATACTTCTTTTCTTCTTTTGTAGATGATGATGATGACGATGTACGTCCTGTAGCTGCATGAGATAAATAATTGTTATGGGTTTTTTGGTGTTTCCCAACGTCACCTTGTAGCTCTGGAAGTTTAGAGTCTTCCTATTGACTTAGTTCCGCATGTTTTTGGTCATGCTGCTGACTTAATTTCAGTGTTTGTAATTCTTTGTCTATATTATCTACTTTTATGCAAAGTGTAGTCACCACTTTGAGTAGATCTTCTAGTGTATTTTCTTCAGTTTGAGTAGCTTTGTCTTGATATGTAATCTGCAATAACATTCTTATTAGTACATATCACTTCTATTGTAAATGTAAAATTTAGTATGTTTAATACTAATCGCCTTATTTCTTTTGTTGTAACTGAATCTTGTACCTTTCTTGTTATCCACCATTTTACCTGCGTGTTATCTGTTCTTACAATAAATTTATTATATACAATATATGGTTCAAAGGCTAATAAACACTTATATATTGAATATAATTCTTTTCTATTTATTTCCCATTTTATTTCAGGATTTGTAAATGTGCCTGAATAATATCTACAATGATGCTCTATTTTTTCTTTGTCATATTTATATTTTAATACTCCTCCGTAACTTATCTCACTAGCATCTGATTCTACTATATATGTAAATTTTTTGTTTTCATCTGGAAAACATAACTTTGGTAAGTTTTTGCATAGTGATTTTATTTTTTGTATTTGATCTTGATCTTTATCATCAAAGTAATATTCTACATCTTTCTTTAATTTTTTATGTAATGGTTTTAAATTCTCAGCTAATTTTGGTATGTATTCTCTTACTTGATTTACTAGTCCTAAAAATGATTGTAGTTTCTTTTTCGTATCTATCTGTTCATCAGAGTTTATTATTTTTTGTACTATATGTGGCTGCATTTTTATACCATTTTTATCTATTTCTATTCCTAGAAATTCTATTTGAGTTTTCATTATTTCTGCTTTTTTCTTACTTAAACTTATTCCTGAGTATGTAATAATATGTATAAATT
>JAJOOO010080299.1:0-20245 GCA_029582685.1 Solanum piurae
TTATTATGATGATATGATCTTGGCATTGAATTATATATGTGAACTATGTCTTGTGAAGATTGGAATATGCATTATGTTGTGTTGGAGACTATACTTATAACTATGATGATATCCTCTATGTTATGATGAAGTGTGTATGGTTTGTTTTATGAGCTACATTCTCTAACTATTTCAAAGATGATGTTCAAAAATGGTATACAACATGATTTCAAACAAAATGTCTCTTTTAAGCATGTTTTAAATGTTTTTATGCATGTCTACCATACATAGTACATTTCGTGCTAACCCGAATTTCTATGTTTTCTACAAATGTAGGGATTGGTCTTTGGTGGTGGTATTCTTGGTTCAAGCTTGGATTAGTTAGTTTCCCCAAGCTTAGTTGGTGAGTCCTCAAGTTTTGAGGACAAGTAGTTTACTTTGAGTTTCTTTTAGAATTTCATTTATAAACTATTCTAAGTTCATTGTCCCTATTCGATTGTATTAGATGGTCAAATGAGACAATGTCTAGAATCCTGTTTGTTTTATAAAATGACTTCGATTGTAAAGTAATTTTTTTAAATTTTTTGCATTATTCTATGTCTTTATGTGATGATTAAATTAAGGGCTTGTACAAGACCCCTTCGGGGGTCAAGTACACCGTGTTACTTCTAGGAGGTAACCCTGGGTCGTGACAAATTTGGTATCATAGCATAAGATTTTGGGATAATGTTAGGTTGATGTCTCATGGACCACGTCAAGTAGAGTCTTGTTCATGGGTGTGAAGCACACCACACTTATGAATGAGAGGCTATATGATGCTTAGGATTTCACTTATTCATTACTCTTGAATCATGCCGTAGAACCTAACTCTATAAGATCTATCTCTTATCCCTTGTCCAATGGTCTTCAAGATGTGACTACTCAAAAGGATAAATGCTACATAGATTGAGGGATAAAAGGTTCGTGGTGATGTCAATTATGAAAATATGACTAGGTAGGACTTGATATGGTGAATTTATATGCAATCCTTTGGTAAATATAGGTTGCTCTAAGGTTATGGGTGACGTTGGTAAAAAGTCATGATGAGATTTGAAGTATGTTGAAAGATTTGACGAATAGGGTATGTTGGAAATACCTATATTTGTGAAGTGAGTAGATTCCTCTAAGAAGGGTAGAAGTGGAATTCACCGTGGTTTGGAATCATCTTGGGTGATGAGTGTGAAGGTTTAAGTTATGACTTGCTCCGACCTCAGACTAAAAAGAAGTCATTCTTTGAAGAGGTTATATAGGCTTTGTCCTAATGGAGAGATGAAGTCCTTAGATAAAAAGGTTGGTGCGTGTTCTCCATGTCATGATTTAGGTTGACTTGAATTTTCACGTTACGAGGTATAGTAAGTTTGAAGAGTTTAGACTCAGTTTGGTAGACTCATATGAGATTATGAGTGATGTCCTAGTAAGGCTCTTAGTAAAGGATGCTACTAGAGGTGACTAAGAAGACTCTCCAGATGAAGGTACCGGTATGTTGGTAATTTCTTGTAAGTGTAAGTGTTATGTGTTATTCCGGTACTACCTTATCTTGTATGATGCCTTTTGAGGCTATGAGGTTTAATGTTTCCCAGGATTAGTTATTAGAACCTTTTTCGGCTTTTACCCCGGTTAATGATTAAAATTTAGCAAATGAGTTTATGGAACATGCCCCATTACCTTGTCCCCAAGAGTTACTCTTATTGACTTGGTAGAACTTGACGTATTAGGTGTTTGAGGTGACCCTTCGTACGGATGGGTTGCATGAATGGTATGTTTATTGATGATATGACCCGAATGGTTAGGTCCCTATTTCCTTATGAGCCTATGACCTGGGTAAAAAATGTTGAATTCAAAACCCCTCCTCTAGATTTGGTGTGGGTAGTGAATGCGTTTCTGGAAATTTTGCCCGATGGTTTGCCGGTATTCCTCCCTAGAGAATAATAAATTCTTAGTTGGTATTGACCTTAACCTGGATATGCAACTTTTCTCCATTTCCTCATTATAGAATGGTTCCAAAGGGGTCAAAAGAGTTGAAGAAGAAACTAAGGGACTTGATAAATAATGAAGTATATCTTAATGGGGTGCTTCGATATTGGTGGTTAGAAAGAATATGGGTCTCTTGAAATATGCATTAGTTATCACCTATTGAGTAAGATGACGATTTAGTACAAATATCTCCTTTTTAGGATTTGGTACCTGATTTTATCATGAGAGGGTGATATTGCAAGCTGTTGAAACCATTGACTTTTGGGAAGATAGCAAAGGTGAGTTTGGTCATGTCTTTCGGATTGCTTGAAAGAAATGTTACTTGAGAACTTTAGTAAATGATTTCCTCCCTAGGGGGAGATGATGTGCTTAGAAAGAATGATTGTTGAGATCCCAATATCCTTATTTTTTTCTTCTATTCTTATTCTAGTTTGAGACCAAGAGTTCCTAGTTGGGGTTATTTTATGTTTTGGGAGTCATATGTGATTTATGTGTTTACATGGTCTACTTACGATATGCATGCTTTTGAGAATTCATGTTTAAGAGGAAAACATGACCTTTTATGACTTTTGTTCCTCATGTTGATACGCATTTACTATGTGTTGCCTATATGATTCAAGAGGTGAAGGGTTGAAAAAGCCTAAATGTGGTTTTTTAGAAGTAATTGCATAATTTGCTTCAAGGTGTTATGATGAGTTTGTTTTGAGTTGGAGAAGGTAATTCCTCTAATGTAAATGAGAAATGTTGAAGTCTTCATGCATAATGAGTTTGTAGATGTAGTTCCTACTTTCTTGTGTTGCATATGGAGTATGTTTGAGATGGAGTTGAGATTTTCTCCTAGTTTGTGCATTGTATTATAATGTTGCATACTTGACTTCATGATGAAAATTGACAAACATTCTTACGAGAGTTCTTTACGTTATGGCATGTTAGCTTCATATTGAGGTGTTAAACTTGTTTTAAGTTGGAGAAGATAGTTCCTCCCATGTTTATGTAAATTGATGAGTTTTGTGCATATTTGTGAAAACTTGTGTTTTTAGAAGAAGATGAGTTTAAGAAAATTGCTTTCCTCATGTTGTGGTGCATTGACTATGAGTTCCCTATTGTACTTCATGAGAAGAATACATGAGCATGCTTTAGTTTCTAGTTGAGAGATTCCTCCTTCAATAAATACTATCTGAAAATGAAAAATTTGCATATGAGCTCTGTGACAGTATGTTGAGCATGTTATGACTACCAGATGATAGTTCCTCCTTGAACATAAATAATTATGAGAATGTCAGGCATATAATGTTGATACATGTAGTTCCTACTTCCTTTTGTTTGCATTGACTACGTTGAAATGGAGTTGAAATTTCCTCCTTTAGGTGACATATTATTTTGATATTTTATGCTTGTTGGGATGCTAGTCATGAGTCTTTAAATTCCGTAAGGTGTTTAAATAGTCATTCGAGGACGATTGTTTCCAAGGGGGAGATAATGTAACACCCGGAAAATTGATAGTGAAACTAGAGCCTAACGTATGAACCTTATAAGTTTATGTATAAATTGGAGATATAAAAGGGTCCAAAAATTTGGCTTAGTATAAGTTTAAGGGAGGGTTCAATGAAGGCGAAATGATTCACCTTCCATAGAAGCTTCCTTGAACCAATGCCTTAGCCAATTTTGACCAAGTATTTTTTCAAGAGAGGGTTCGAGGAAGGTAAAAGCCTTCACCACCCTTAGAAGCTTCCTTAAACCAATGCCTTAGTTTTTTAAAGGCAACCCACATGAGGGTTTAAGGACCAAGTGGGGGGACCACCACGCGTGGGGGCTGCCTTAACACATGGGTAGTGCACGTGTGCAAGTGGGGGCCCACTGTCTTGTACTCCCTTGTAAACTTATGCCTTAGCTTTAAAAAGCTAAAGGCAAGTCCAAGGGAGGGTTTAAGGAAGTACACCAATTCAAGGGCCTTAAAATTTCCCTTTGTAATTGCCTTAGTTTTATTTGGGCAATCCAAGGGAGGTATAAAAAAGGGGTAATTTTGTAATTTCCTTTTTAGTCCAAGTTAAATGGGTATAGTCTATATTAATTTTAAATAAATATATATATGGTATAAATAGGCCTTTTGAATACTCCCATGGATATGCCTTAGCTTTAAAAAACAAAGCAAATGGCAAAGTCCAAGGGAGGGTCCAAGGCTAGTGGACCACTTCAAGGACCTTAAGTGCTTCCTTAAACATTTCCTTAGTTTTTTTTGGCTAAGTCCATATGTGCAGGGGTGTTTTTGTAAATATTATTTTTAAGGTAAATTAGAAAGTGGGTATATTTTATATTATTTCTAAATAACTATATAAGGGATTTTATATTAAAATATCCCCAAAATTATTCACTTTCACAAACACTCACTTCAAAATAAAAAGTTCATCTCTTCCCCAATATTTCTCTCTACAAGTTCTTCCATTGAAGAACACCAAAAGCTTCAAGAATAGGGTTCAAGCTCCAAGGTTTTCAGTCCAATTTCGTGGCAAAGCTTCAATTAAGGTATGGGAACCTTCATTCATGGAATTGCTTTCTCCATGAAACCCTTCAACACTAATTTTCGAAAGTGGGAATTTATTCAAAAACTAGGGTTTTGATTCTAGCCATGGGTCCTTCTTCAAAATGATTTATTTATGTTAATTATCCTATATTATGATGAATTTGATGTTTATTGAGGGTTTTTATTGTAAAATTTCCCATGAACCCATGTGCTTCCCCATGACCCCAACTTTTTGAAATTGAGATAGGTTTGTTCATGCAATGTGAATACTTAGAATAGTATCAATGTTAATTTATTCAATTAGTCTTGTTTGATTCAAGCTTAAAGTAGTAATTATAAGGGTGATTGCAAGATATTCTCTATGACCCTTGAAGGGTAAATTATAATTTTGAATCTTGAAGTATAGCCTTGAAGGCAATGTATGAAGGTACTCTATGTTTAAGATTCTTATATATGAATGGATTGATCCACTTGAAAGCTGGAGGTGCTTACTTTTCATGTATTTATGTATAAAGTTATGTTCCACTTGAATGGTGAATATCCAATGACTAATGTGTGAATTATGGTATTGTTGAAAGACTAATTTCCTTTACTACTACACATGATTATGTATGAATTGTCTTGGAGGATTATATCATGATTCTATGGTGAAAGGTAGTTATCACCATGTTGAATCAATGAGCTATGTTATGAGTTGGGTTGAATGAAGGGTAATGTAATCCTTCTCATATGAAATTGTAATTCAAATTAACTATGTATAAGTTGGAGAATAATGCTTAGCACCGAGCGGATATGACAAATGAGGTAGAGACTATCCTGCTAGTTTTAGGCCGGGTATTCTACATATGCTCTCATAATATGGAAACTCTCCCGCCAGTAAAATAGGTCGGGTTTCTAAAAGCGATCTTCCTATCCCATAACTATGTTCCCGCATAGGTTTTAGCTAGTGGATCCACATTATAGCTATATATGTCTAGTCCTACCTTAGGTAATTAGGATGAATTTTTTGGTGTGGGGTTATATGACACCAGATTCCATGTAGCTCACATGGTCTATGTCGGGAAATGCACTTTTACCTATGTAATAAGATAACGAATATGACTTGAACTATACTTGTGATTTCTTGATAAGTTTACTTAGTAGGAGTGAGGTTATGGGACTTCACTTTTATATTGCACAATTAAGCTTTGAAAGGGATTGTGGGTTGGTTCATTATACTATGGTAAGACATGAAGCTATGATATATGTTAATTGGATTGTTGTTATGGTATGACTCTCCTTATGTATATGTAATGAGTATGATTATCCCTAAATGATAAGAATATGAATTATGATAAAAGTATGAGTTAGGTACTATGGTTCCTCTAGAAGTTTTACTTAGTATGGATAGGGGTATAGGATGTCATTCATGCATTGCGCAAGTAGATTTTGAGAGTGGGCATGGTATGTCTCTCCTATTATATTATGATTATGAATGTATGCTTTATTATGAATATGAACATGGATTATACTAATGACTTCCTAATGAGCTTTACTTAGTGTGAGTGGGTATGAGACTTTACTTGTACATTGCACAAGTACACTTATAAAGGGGTTATAGTGTGGTTTCCTTATGCTATGAAGATATATTAATTATGTATGCATGATATGGATTGTTGATATGAGTGACTTTATTTATTATAAGATATGAGCATGAATGTCTTCTTGTTTATGAATGTTGGCTATGAATAATGTCATGGTATGTTATGCATGATCATGGTGGCCTAGAAGTAATACTTAGTGTAGATAGGATTATGGGATCCAATCGATGTATTGCAAAAGTAGATCTCAAGGTTACTTATGTGATGGTTTTATTATGATGATATGATCTTGGCATTGAATTATATATGTGAACTATGTCTTGTGAAGATTGGAATATGCATTATGTTGTGTTGGAGACTATACTTATGACTATGATGATATCCTCTATGTTATGATGAAGTGTGTACGGTTTGTTTTATGAGCTACATTCTCTAACTATTTCAAAGATGATGTTCAAAATTGGCATATAGCATGGTTTCAAACAAAATGTCCCTTTTAAGCATGTTATATATGTTTTTATGCATGGCTACCATACTTAGTACATTTTGTTCAAACCCATATTTCTATGTTTTCTACAAATGTAGGGATTGGTCCTTGGTGGTGGTATTCTTGGTTCAAGCTTGGATTAGTTAGGTTCCCTAAGCTTAGTTTGTGAATCCTCAAGCTTCGAGGACTAGTAGTTTACTTTGAGTTTCTTTTAGTGTTTCCATTTAGAAACTATTGTAAGGGCAATGTCCCTATTCGATTGTATTAGATGGTCAAATGAGACAATGTCTAGACTCATTTGTTTTATAAAATGACTTCGATTGTAAAGAAAACGTTTTAATTTTTTCGTATTATTCTATGTCTTTATGTGATGATTATGCTAAGGGCTTGTACGAGAACCCTTCGGGGGTCAAGTACGCATTGTTACTTCTAGGGGGTTACCCCGGGTCGTGACTTCTATGAAGACGCTCAATATGTCGGGGCGTCAGTGCCCGGAGGCACATCAACAACACTAGCTCTACTTGGGTCAGCCAAGGGAGTGTCTGCAAAAGAGATCTACACAGTCAACTCGGCAATGACCTCCTCAAACTCTGTAAAGCCCTCATATGAAGCCTCTTCATCAACACTTAGCTGATCCTCATCAGTCTCAGCCTTGCACTCAACAACAACTACCTCTTCAGTGTGGACCTCATCTCCGATTGTAGCCGGAGGCATATCTGGATCAACTGGCACATTAGGGATCTCTACAGTCGCAAAAATCATTGACATGTCGGTGGACTTCAGCTAGTCCACATCTCTCCTAAGCTCAGCAATAGCGTCCTTCAGAGCCGTCACCTCATCAGGTGCCCCTTTTCCTTGCTCACGCACCGCTATATGTTCCGCAAAGGCATCAATAGTTATACTAAGGGGTGTCACAACATCGTCAAGGGCCCTCTCGATCATGCCAGGAATAGTGGCCTCAAGTCTGAGTGAGCAGGGGCCGGCCAGCTCGGCGATTCGCCCTTTAGGTAATGTCCTCACCCTTCTGCCTTGGCCTTCAGCTCCCTCCAGTTCTGTAACTTTGGGCGATCCAACACTCCATCACGGAACCACTCGGCGACTCACCCACTTTTCCCTTCTCTCGTCTACTTGGTTTTCTCCTTCAAGGCTTGGCACACAGGAACTTTGGGCATTCAAGTGGCCATTCGACGACTCACCAAGTGGACTTGGCGATCACCAGGCTTTCTTTTTTTCACTCTTTCAGTTTTCTTTGTTCCTTTTTGCAAATTAGTGTCCATGCTTTGTTCCTCAACCCATATACCTGGAAATCAAGGGTTTTACATCAGTTATTGGCACAAAATAAGCATTTGAGGACACTAAATATATACAAATAAATCTCTAATTAAGTCTAAATCTCAGACTCATCATTAGGGTTCGGGAGGCAGCAACAAAAATAGAAGAAGCGGGAGGGGGTGCAGCAGTAGAACTAGGAGCAACAGAAGTATAAAGACTAGAGGTACGTGTAGGCTCACTGTCTTGAGAGGGCAGTATTGCCTCGATTGGCAGCATATCAACATCAACCACCAGGAATGTATCCATATGTGCAGCCTTCCTTCTATCGGCCTCATACCGCATGTAGTCAACCTCTATCCATCAAATGTCTCTAGAGGAAATGGGGGTCACTTCCACATTCGTCTTCTCAATCATGGGGACATGGGCCTGCCTACACAGCTCAGGGATCAACACCGGAAATGGAAGGGAGGTTTAAGTCTTCTTGGCCTTTTTGGCCATCTCTTTCTTAATGAGTAGACCCAAGTTCAACCTGTATCGATCTAGAATAGAACCTACACACGCACACTTCGGATGTCGGAAGATCGACTCATTCTCTGAAGGGATGATGGTGCTGCTAATGAACTCAAACCAGTACTGATTGGCCACATATATGTCGTTCTTCTCAATAGGCACATCGCCCTCGATCCAACTCGGTGTCATGTAAAAAATGAGGGGTGCCAACTAACCCTTTAGATCATCTAAGGTCTTCTTCTTAAAGAGGGAAATGCAATCATGCATGAAGTCCCGTGAACACCTGAGTACCACATTTATATCCAAACTGTTGTACTTCACCTTATTCGCCTGAACGACTACAAAGTTCACTAGCTTGAAGGCACTTTCTTTCTTCTTTCCTTTCGGTACAAACTCCCCATATGCCGAATAAAATTTCTGAACCCAAGTTGGGATGTAAGGGAGTCGGGGTTTAGTAAAAATCTCAAATCTGTGGAACTTCAATGTGTTCCACACCTTAGGATACTTGTCTACCACACCGTCGGTGGACAACCACTTCTCTTCTAGAATCGTCCTCGAACCCTCGGCCTTTAGTCTATTGAGTGACTAGGGTGGAGGAGCCTGAACTGAAAGAACCTATACCAATGCATGAGTTGGAGCTGGAAGAGGAGAAGGTGTAGGATCCACTCAGTTCCTAGATGAAACATTCATGGACTTGGAGAGTAGCTCCGCTCTCCTAGCCTATAGGAGCTGATCATTTTCTGGCTCAGACAAGGAGGCCAGAGAATTGGCCTCAGAGTTAGAGGGAGTGAGGTATGTGGTGCAGATTACCTCACTTACGGAGCTCTCCTCCACTTGTGTGGGTTAGACTGGGCCCTTGCCCAAGTTTTTTTCTCCTTTAGAAGGAAGTTTTGTAGCCGGGGCTTGGGAGGCAACAACCTCCTCCTTGATAACTAATCCTAGTGCCTGCTTTTGAGGTTACTGATTCCTTCCCGCCACTCTGGGTCTAGCAATTTTTGTAATATAAAACAACACACGTTAGATGCAATTCAGAAAAGAATTCAATATTTGAACACTGCACAAAGTCTCCCCAAAACGTTCACCAAGTTTCCCAACCCCTTTGGCGAGCCAAGTCAGGCTTTCTGATGTCCAGGGCCATTCGGTGGATTGCCGACACCATTCGATGAACTAGGAGTAGCTCGCCGAATGTTACAGAACAATTTTAGGAATTAGAGGAACAAAAAGGCGATCAAAAGGGACAGTCAGCGAGTCACCGAGTGAACTCAGACATATCACCAAAAGTTACAGAAATCAAACCACCAAAAGAGAGAAAGAAAAGGCAATCAAGGGGACATTAGGCGAAACGCCAAACTATTCGGCGAGCTTGACTTATCTCGCTGAATAGTCCAACCAGCCATATTTCTACCCCGACCTTTAACATATAACCCACAGTCCATGAAAACAAAATTAAACTATCTTTCCATGAAATTGGGTTTAGACCCATACTACACATGCCCACATAGTACTTAGTATTCCCCTGTTTTTGCCAATATAGGCCAATTTACATCTTTTTCCTTAAAGAATGACGTCATCCACTCTATCATTGGGCAAAATTTGACAATTAGCACAATTCAAGATTACTCAAACTTCACCCCCACTACACCCACAACAATTTCAACACAACCCAACAATTTTAACATGGGTCGACAATGGATTTCAATAACTAAGGCCAATTAACAATGATTTAATCTAAATACAGGCAAACATCACACCACACCAATAGCAATTCAACATTAAGCATAGAGAAAAACCACACAACGATCATGCTTTCAATTTTTACCAAAATGTAAAGTGGGGTTCAGATATCAAACCTTAAATGCCGAAAAATCAAAATGCTAGGCAAGCAAAAAATACAAAAATCCTCTCGAGTTGTAAATTGATGAGTCCACGATTTGGACTCATTTAGGGTTTATTTTGATAGATTTAGTGTTCTCAAATGCATATTTGGTGCCAATAACTGATGTAAATCCTTGAATTTTTTATATCTGGATTGAGGAACAAAGCATGGACACTATTGAGTAAAAAGGAACAAGGCAGCTGAAAGAACAAAGAAAACAAAGACTGAGGATCACCTAATCCATTGGGCGAGTCGTCGAATGACCATTGTCACGCCTAATATTCCAGTGTGCCGAGCCTTGAAGGAGAAAATCAAGTCGCCGAACGGTTCCTCCATGCAGTGCCATATCGCCCAAAGTACAAAACCTGAAGATGCGGAAAGACAAAGTAAAAAGGCGATGGAATTGACCAAAGGGCGGATCACCGAGTGGATCGGCGATCCCAACTTACTACGCCGTATGGTCCTTCACAACACATTTTTTACTACTATAAATACGTTTTAAAATTCTTAAATTAGTATGCAGTTTAGAATCTAACATTCAGTGGTTTACATTATTAATCAGTTTTCAAGTTGAGAGCTTAGAACTGAGTTTTTGGAGATATTTTTCCTTAGTTTTGAAGCTTTGAAGATTTCATTTTCTAAGAAATTAAAAGTGGGTGTTGAAGATTCTTCATCTTAGACCTTTGTAAAGACTATATCAATCCTACCAAGTTGATGGAAACATAACTTGGTAACGATTTTTACCTTTTTATGATGTCTAGCTAAAACCCCAATTCTTGGGGTGTGATTATGTGATTATGTGTTGATATAATTATTGGGCATTGTTAATTAATAGTTTAATTGTGGTTTAAAGGTGTTTTCGTTGAGTAATTGTGGTTTCTTTGAATGGGTTGTAGTTGCAAATACAATCTTAACTTCATGTTTTTAGCTTGCTCGAGAGCGAGGTTTTAAAACCAAAATTACTGAATCGATGGTTTGTGGGTATTGGGTTATTATGGGTTCAACTCGAGAGAGTGAACCCTAAACCTTTTTTCACATATTCAGCTTGAGAGAGTGAATGGACTAAAGCGGAGGTTGTGCTTAATTATTGCTTATTGGTGTTCGAGAGAAACCAATTTGATTCGAGGTAAATTGTTCGAGAGAAAGTTTATCCCCACTAAAGTCTAGCTTAATCACTGATTTACAACTGTTTACTATTAATTTCAATTACCCAGTTGTCTATCGTAGTCCATAATCCTATCACATCCCAAGAATCCTATCTCCATAATTGTTATTTTCGTATTATTTGCTGTTTTAGTTTATAGTTGAAACAAAACCCCCTTTGATATTTGACACTTGTGTCACTCCTAACTTGATCCATGTTATTATTCGTAATTTTTTTTGGCTATGATGGACTTGATCATATACTTACTTGTCTATTGATTCTCAATTATGAACCACTCCCTTGGGACTCGACCCCAACTCACATTGTTGGGTCCTATTACTATTGAACGATCGCTGACACTTAGTATTGGATGAAGTGTCTTTGATAGCGTTACTCTTATCATAAATCCCACACAAAAAGTATGAAAACTAATACGAAAGCAATACGATATGCGGTTGTGAAAGTTTGGAAGTCAAAAATTATGAAAATGAGGGAGATTTTGAATTTAAAATGGTTTGGACCTTAAAGACTCTTCAGTTCGCGCGCGAGTCCGTGTGCACGACTTACGTCGCCCACCCATTCGGCGATGCACCACATGGTTATTTAACGCGCCGAGTTTTACAAAACCCCGGCAGGCTGGGTGGTTCAAATAGCGCTCCATGTCGGGCTTGCCGATTGGAACATTCGCTCCCCTAGCTTCCATTTTCCCAATATTTCAACTTTCCACCCAGCACATTCAACACCCGTTATTCAAACAACAACAATAAAAGCATTAAAGCTTGGTTTGCCTCCCAAGAAGCGCCTTATTTAACATAGTGGCACAACGTGGATATGTTTTCAAGGCTCATTTTTTAGGTTAGCCAAAGTATCACTTGGTAGACCTCCTTTTGTCCTTGGGTTGAAATAAGATGATATTTGACCCATTTGCATTTCCACTTGTTTGATAGACACCGAGTGAGAGGTGAACATTTGATTGAGTGTGGATACGTCCTCTTTCATTTCTTTTAACACTTTGTCCGACCCTTCCACTTTATTGGGAATACATGCAAGTGTATCTTTTGTGCAAAAGTTCTCCAGCTAAGACCTTTGCTCCTTTGGATTTTGACGCTCATGGGGTGGAACTTATCTTTCCTTGTCACCATCCCGTTCCTTCCAATTAGCCCCACGATCATACTATTCTCTTTCACGATCTCTCCAACCATCATCACGCTCTCTATTCCAACCTTGATTCCCGCCTGGCCTTTGATAGCTCGGGCGTAAACGTCCTCCTTGATTTGCAAGAAAACTCACTTCTTCATTATATAGAGCATCAAAGTGTGCATCATTGGAGTTCAACCCACTAACACGAACTGCCTTCACAACTCTAGTACCACTACCCATACATATTTTGATAAAAGATACAATTGGGTCATCATTTTGGCAATGTTTTCATCCTGCCCTTGGTCTTTTTCTATTTGCTCCTTTGTCATCCTAAAATTTAAAGGAGACACTTGATCCTCCCGTGTATACAAAGCTCGTTTGATGTTCGTCATCCCATCAAGTAGGGCGGACGCTATCTCAAAAGGTTGCTGCATAATACTTCCTTGGAAAAGTTGATCAGCCACACCTTTGTTCACCGAGTCTAGACTCCGATAGAAGTGTTGTAACAACACCTTGTTTGGAAGCCTGCGAGTTGGACATTGAAGCAAAAATTTGTGAAATCTCAGCCAAGTCTCGTGGATTGGATCACCATCCAAGCGTTTGAAACCTTTGATATTATCTCTCAAAGATATCATACTTGAATGAGGAAAGAACCTTATGTAAAACACCTCAGTAAGTTCATCCCAAGTGGTAATGGAGTCCCTTGGTAGGTCGGCTAACCACTTGGTTGCCTCCCCTATCAATGAAAAAGGTAACAATCAGAGTCTAATTGACTCTTGGGATATGTTCTTGAAAGAGAAGGGACCCCAAACGTCCAAAACATTCTGAATATTGTCATGGGGATCCTAATGAGCCAAGCCTCCAAATAACCCTTGCATTTGCAAGAGGTGCAACATCATTCTTGTCACGTGGAATACAATATTTCCCTCTACTTGAGGCAACTAGATAACACCTACACCACCCAAATGTACTTCATTCACATCGTTCAAGTTACCGATGTTGTTATTTTACACCAACTGGCTGGCGTTGCTTCCGTTGACTCTCATTTTTTCACCTGATTGAAGGCAACAAACAACAAGCAAAGAGTAAAAAGGTTCACCTACAACACGATAAAATCAAAAACAAATTTCCGCATGAGAATTGTAAATACCAATCCCCATCAGCAGCGTCATTTTTGATAAATCTCAATGACATCTCATCCAATACTAGGTGTAGGCAATCCTAATGTAGTATAAAACCCAACAAAGAGTTGAGGTCGAACCCACATGGAGCGGTAAAAGTTGGATTTAATTACAAAGTTATAAATGTGGTCTAATCGGTTATAGGAATAGAAATTATAAAAATCATTTATATAAATCAAAAGAGTTGACACGAATGTCAGATGGGAGGATTTGGTTTGTCAATTAACAATTATAGCAATTACGAAAACAATGAAGTAATTAAGTAGAGAGGAATTCTTGGGGATGTGATCGATTATAGGCTAATTTCACTCTATAGGTAATTTTAATTTACTAACAATTGTTGAACTTCAATGGGTAGGCTAGACTATCGATGCAATAGCTTTCTATCTAACAACTATTACGATTCAAGTGAGTTCTCTCGAACCTCGACAAGCATACAACTAAAACCACTCCAAAACCTCAATTTATCTACTCTCTCTCGCTATAGGTATGATGAATTAAGATTCACTCTCTCGAGATGAACCCATAACAACCCAATAACTACAATCATCAATTGAAAACCTTAGCTCTAAAACCTCTTTGCTCATGAAAGCCCATAACATAAAGTTAGAATTGCATTAGCAACTACAATTCATAGATTAATACACAACTATCAATTAAACTCACTTCAATTCAACATTTAAATCAGTAAACAACAATACCCACAGACTAATTAAAGCAAATAATCATATAATCACACCCTAAGAATTGGGGATTTTGCCACACATCTTAAAAAGGAAGAAACGAGTACAAATTATGGTATTTATGAACTAGGTAATGGTTCCCAAATCTCTAGAATGCTTCAAATAAACTTAATTCAAAAACACAATTGGAAATTTCTCAAAATCAAGTGTCAAAAGCTCTAAGTTCTACTGTGGAAAACACATGAAAAAGACTGAATTCCACTTGATAGGACTCTACTCCAGATCTTAATAATTTCATGTTTTTTGAAATTTATTTTATAGTTTCTCAAATTTTGGCTTTCAAGATCATTGGGTGAAGTAAGTCGAGCATCACCGACCAAGTCGGCGATGTGCAAATTGTTTGATTCCATCACCGATTTGCTTTGGATTTTTATCTCAAAGTTCTGTGACTTTAGGCGATTAGGATCGAGGCCGCCGATCTATTTTGTAGTCCGCCGACTATCCATTTCCATTGCTAAGTAGGTTCTTCCCCAGGGCTGGCATGCTGAACTTTTGGCGAGCTGAAGAGCCACTCAGGAGTTCACCAAGTGGTCTTGGCGATCACCAGGAATGCCTTGCATCAACTTCTTCAGCATTTTTGCTCCTTTTTGCCTGATAATGTCTTTTCCTTGCTTCTTAGATTTCATTGCTGCAAATCAACACTTTAACATCAGTTTAGAGCATAAATTAGACATCTGAGGACAATAAAACTATGAAAACAAACTATTAAATGCGTACAAATCTCAGACTCATCAGTCTTACATGTAGTTTCAAGGTAATTCTCCCATATTATTCATCCAAGGTTACTTCATAAGTATCGCACATGTGTTTTAAGATATTGACTATGTTTTTATGACTTATGTTTTCTAACTCATTTATATCATCTTTTCGCTTGGTTATTGCATATTACAAAAAATTCCCTTTTTTCATATTTTTATGCTTCATGCATGGCTATCTTACTTAGTAAATATTTTTACTAACGCATACTTTTGCCTATATTTTACCAAATGTAGGGACCGACCCTACAAATTGCACTTTCTATGCTAGAGATCTCCTGTAGAGGCTTGAATATTGGTGAGTCCTCATATTCCGAGGACCGAGCTTTGATTTCCCTTTTTTCCTTACTTTCACCTTTGAACTTAATGTACGGGCTATGTCCCGATCATTTTTTATGTACTAGATGGCTTTTAGATGATGTTTAGACTTCCGCTTCTTTTTATAAAACTCTTATATGTTGAAACTGTTCTTTTAAATCTGTTATATTCTTTTAAGTAGTATGATGAATTCTAAGTGGCATGTATCGAGCCTCTTAGGTTCTTTTACGTCTTTCTACACATAGGGGATACCTTGGGTCATGACAGTTGTACTCTATTTACTTTTTGTGATGACTGTCTAAAACCCTTAGATCTTGGGTTGCAATGATGGGGTTGGGTGTTGATTTAATGTAGTGGGTATTGTGCTATGCTTTGTTTTACTGTTGTTCATACATGAATTAGGTCTAATTTGCATGGGGTTATTGTATGGGTTAAGGTTGCGAACTTAATTCCTACTTCCAATCGCCGGTTGATGCCCAAAAGATATTTGTTGGAGTGGGTAAATAGTCTGATAGTAGCAATTTAGTTTTGATGTATGTAACTTGGTTGACAATGGTTGTAGTCAATAAAAATCCAAAGATGAGTCAGGGTCGAATCCCACAGGGAATGATATATCCTGGAGAATTCATATCTCTCAATAGTCCGTAAGGTGAGAATATTCATGATTCTCTTTAACGATAGAGACTACAAGAAGGTTCATAGAATTTCCAAATTATTCTATCACTTTGTGGGAAGAGCTAACTGATGCCTTCTTGAAGAGATTCATTCCACCATGGAATATGGTTAAACATCAAACCCAGATCAAAAATTTCAAGTGTATTGGAGGTGAACCTCTACATGAGACGTGGTTGAGGTTCAAGAATCTTCTTTTGCAATCTCCAACTCATGACATTCCAGAAAATTTGATGTTGCAATACTGATTCAACCAATAAAGTTGTAGCTGGTTTGTTAGTAAAAGGTGGATAAATTAGACAACCATATGGTGTGCCTTCTTTGTTTATAGATGATATTACTAAGGTCAATCAAGTATGGAACGCTAGAGAGGACCAAGTGTCGACTCTAAAATCGAGTATAAGAAAAGACCAAGTCGAGATGGATCATGAAAGAGATAAAAACATGGTAAAAATATTGACCTAGATTGATTTGTTGTCTAAACATGTCCTAGGAGATGGGCTCAAGTCAGTAAATATGGAAGTTCAATAGACATTATACCATGAGTAAGTTCAATAATTAGGAAATTAAATGGGGGGCTCTCATACAAATTATCACTGACAATATGGGAACCAAGGTTGGAAAAAGGATAGAGATAGTGGTTTGAATGACTAGAAGGGTTGAAATTTTAGAGATAGGGAGATGGAAAAAGATAGGTACGTGCCTCCCTATGATTGTCCAGACCTAAAAGAACGTGTAAGGCCAAAAGAAAGTCAGACTAAAGACATGCTTAAAAGGAACTACAACAAGAATGAAGGGTTCGATAAAGTGTTGAAGGAATTAAACAATAACTTCTCCACTTTATCCTCTATGGTTACTTCTCCATCAGTTTCTATCAAGTAGTTGGAGATCGAATTGGGCCAAATCACCACTCATCTTAGTCAAAGGCAAAAAGGAACATTGCCTAGTGACAATATCCCAAACTCCAAGAATGATTAATGAGATAAAGAAATATGTCGTGCCACAATGTTAAATAAGGCATTTCTTGGGAGGCAACCCAATAATTTACTTTTGTTTCCATTGCTTTCAAATATCATGCGTTGTAAGTGTAGGTTGAGAAGAAGCTGAAAGTGTGAAAACAGATGCAAAGTTAGTTCCAAGAGAAATATTGTGACATGGCGAAGGCATTGTGGGGACTCGATCTTGTCCACCTTCTAAGCTTGAACAGATGGAAAAGTGTGCAATCAAAATCAAGGATCAGAAATCCATAAGTCGATCCTCGAAGAGCATTATGTGGATTGCATCGGGTCTGTCGAATTAGCCTTCAAGTTTGGTGTTTGTTCAGACATGTTTGACAAGCTTGATCTCCAATTGGAGATTCGCCAAAAATATTCAAAGACGTTAGTTGTGATCACAGAATGGGCCTGATATAAAAACGACTAGGGTATTTTATAATTAAAAAATCAAACCCTTTGTGTAACACTCTGGAAACTAGTAGGCTAAACTAGAGCTTAACACGAGGGTTAGAGTCGTAAACATAACTCCCCGTACTTAAAATTAAGGGTTTAGTGTAGAAACGTCAAGGTACGACCCCCAAGGACCAACCATGGGTCCCTGAGGAGGACCCCAAAAAATTTACTTGGATAGTGACGCACGAAGGGGACCTACGCTCCATAGGTCCACCCACACCACGTGGGTTAGCTTGTAGATGAGCACCATGGAGGTTGTCTGAGGCAGTGAACCATGAGACCAGAACCCACGCCCCATGGATGGGTCCATAGTCTGTAGGTTAGTGGGTCGTGGATGGTCAAAAATCTCTGTCCAGACCACGATTGACAGCACGCCACGAGGGTCTATCCACGTATTGTGGTCGGGGGATCATGATTGAGTCCTGAAAATGCCATTTGGCAGTTAAGTATAGAGGCACTTTGAAGTTTTCTGAGAGAATATTTAATATTAAGTGACATTATTTTACTGTAATAAGAACTAACTATGTATTCATTTAATACCCCTAAATTTAATCATATTCCTCAATATTACAAAATCCCAAAACAAAACTAACTTCTACCCAAATATTCTCTCTCTAGAAATCCAAGGAAGAAGAAGAAGAAAGGTGAAGCTAGGGTTGAAGGAGAAAGGTTTTCCACTCAATTTCATTCCTAAGGTATGGTAGTTCTTCATCCATGGATAGCCTTCATCCATAACGCAGTAATCCTAGTAATAGCAATCCTTTCCTAGTGTACTACATGCAAAGTGATAAGTTAGGTATCTCTAAATCCTTGGTCCGGTATCTAGAGAATTTCATCCCGCACCTTGGTCTGGCTACGTGTGTATCAGCCAAAATCTTTACGTATCTGACATGGCATATGCGCATTGGGAAAGCGACGTAGGCCAACGACACGCAGTATAAGCCAAGGCCTGCACTCATCAGTCGTGGCATGTGTGCATCGGCTGGACGTCATTAGTCGTGACCTGCGCACTTCGGCCAAACAACATCAGACAACGGCAGGCAACATCATCCAACGCCTACACGGATCTGACGTGGCATGTGTGCAGCGGGCAAGCGACGTCGCCAATGGCAGGTAACATCAGCCAAGGCTTGCACGCAGAGCCGTGGCTTGTGGGCATCGACTGGAAGACATCTGTCGTGGCCTCTGCGCATCGGCCAGGCGACGTAGGCCAACTGCAAGAAGCATCAGCCAAGACCTGCACGCATCTGATGTGGCATATATTCATCAGGAAAGCGGCGTCGGCCAACGACAGGCAGCATCAGCCAAGGCCTGCATGCATCAGTCTTGTCGTGTACGCATCGACTGAGAGACATCGGCTAAGTGACGTCAGCCAATGGCAAACAACATCTGCAAAGGCCCTCACACATCTAATGTGGCATATGCGCATCGAGCAAGCAACGTCGGTCAACGGTAAGCAGCATCAACCAAGGCCTGCAGGCATTTGCCGTTGCGTGTGGGCATTGGATGGGTGACATCGGTCGTGGCCTGCGCCTTTGCCAGGCGATGTCGGCTAACCGCAGGCAGCATCAACCAAGGTTTGCACGCATCTGATGTGGCATGTGCTCATCGGGCAAGCGATGTCAGCCAAGGGCATGCAGCATCAGCCATGGCCTGCACGCATCGGCCGTGGCGTGTGCGCATCGGTTGGGCGACATCGGCCATGGCCTTCGCGCTTCGGCCAAACAACATCTGACAATGGCAGGCAGCATCAGCCAAGTCCTACACGTATCTGACGTGGCATGTGCGCATCGGGCAAGGGACGTCGGCCAACGACAGGCAACATCAGCCAAGGCATGCAGGCAATAGGCGTGGCTTGTGGGCATCGTCTGGGAGACATCTGTCGTGGCCTCTACGCATCGTCCAGGCGACGTCGTCCAACTGCAGGCAGCATCAGCCAAGGCCTGTACGCATCTGACGTGGCATATGTTCATCGAGAAAGCGACGTCGGCCAACGGCAGGGAGCATCTGCGAAGGTCTGCAAGCATCAGCCATGTCATGTACGTATCAGCTAGGCGACATCGGCTGTGCCCTACGCGCATCGGCCAGGTGACATCGGCCAATGGCAAGCAGCATCCGCAAAGGCCCTCACGCATCTAACGTGGCATGTCTCTATCGGGCAAGCAACGTCGGCCAACGGAAAGCAACATCAGCCAAGGCCTGCACGTATCAGCCGCTGCATGTGCGCATCGGGCAAGCGACATCTGCCAAAGGCTGGAAGTATCAGCCAAGGCCTGCACGCATCAGTCGTGGCTTGTGTGCATCAACTGGGGGACATCGATCGTGACCTGCGTGCATCATCTAGTCGACGTAGGCCAACGGTAGGCAGCATCGGCCAAGGCCTGCACGCATCTGATGTGGCATGTGCGCATCAGGCAACCGATGTCTGCCAACAGCTGGCAGTATTAGTTAAGGCCTGCACGCATCAGTCGTGACGTCTGCGCATCGGCGTCGGCTAACGGCAGGTAGCATCAGCCAAGGCCTACACGCATCTGACATGGCTTGTGCGCTCCAGGCAAGCGACGTCGTCCAACGGCAGGCGACATCGACCAGTTGACATTGGTCAT
>JAJOOO010080301.1:0-24393 GCA_029582685.1 Solanum piurae
AAAGTCTTCGATTGTAAAGAAAAGTTTTAAATTTTCCGCTATTTTCATATGCTTTAATGTTCATGATATGCTAAGGGCTTGTATAAGACCTCTTCGAGTTCGAATACGCTATGTTATGACTAGGGGATGCTCTCGGGTCGTGACAAAAAAGCACTAAAGGAATCATCTAAAAAGTATGACCCTTTTCTACCTATGATGCTTACATGGTTTATGGGGGTTGTGACTTGTCTGAACTCTCCCCCATATCGGTGCTCAATACTACTCCCAAAAATGTGATATTAGCACTTATATTTAAAACATACTTCTTTCTGTGATCTGAGATTAGTCCTCAAAAACTTAGCTCAAAGACTATCTTGAAAATCAAAGTTTCCTCCCTTGCTTCATTTAGAAAGCGATTACTCTTTTCTGAAAACTTTCCACGGCTCTTTGGAAATCGAGGTTTCCTTTCTTGTTTAAATGTGAAAACATTTCAAACCCTTTGGGAATACATAGTCCCCATATACTTTTGAAGAAATGAACTTCAAACTTTACTTTTTAATCTTTACTCAACTTGAGCTTTATGTCTTAAAACAAAGTTAAAACATTTGGAAAAGACTTTTGAAAAACTCTAAGAACTTCTATTGACTTTGATCTTAACTTTCTTTTAATTGGATTATGGATTCAAGGTTCATGATCTCATGTTTATGACTGATATCATGATGTTTAGATGTACTTTAGAGTGTTGAAATCAACTAGAAAACATAGGTACATTGCTAAGGAACAAGAACTAAAAGGTGGGAAAGAAATGAGAAAGACTGGCGTCCCTGGCGCTCTGAGAGGCGCAGGGCGCTAGAGGGAAAAGATCAGAGACTGCCCTGGGGCGCGCTGGCTGGCGCGTCGCCCCAAGGGGTAAACTTCAGAAAACCTTTTGGGGAGCGCTGGCTGGCGCGACGCCCCACCCTTTCCCCCAGGCGTTTGATGACTTTTCTTGCTCGTTTTTCAATTCTAAACCCTCTAAACTTCAGTGGTTCTTTTCCCAAACACTTAGAATCATTTGTACCCTCAATATACATCAGATTCTACTCGAAAAACACAACTAACAACATGAATCAATCTCAAGAAACTCCAACAACACAACCCACAAGAATTTAAACGAATTTCATCAAAAACTCAAGGATTTACTTTCAAATCTAATAACTTCACTGAAATTGAATCATGATTGGAGCGTGGGTAAACTAACCCAATGCTATGTGATCTCACATACCCTGTAGGGATCACCCCCAACGAAATCCACAAGCTAAACTCGACGATCTTGACGAATCTTGCTTATCTTCTCCTTTCTCCTCTTATTTTCTCTTTTCTCCAAGCCCTAGCGTATTTTAGTAAAAGCGTAAACTGATCTAATTCTGATTAGACCCTAACTTAATTACCAAAAAAGAAATAAAATAATTGGACAAGGAAAAGACCAAACTACCCTTTCAAATCCGGATTGGACTTTCCTTATTCCAAAAACCCAACTTTCAAAAGGCATAACTCACTCTTACGAATTCGGAATCGCGCAAACTCAGCGGCGTTGGAAAGATCATTCCAAGATCTATCCTACCATATCTGGAAGTACCTCTAACTCATCATGAGCTAGAAGTTATGGCCGTTTGAAGTTGTCCAAGACTCAACTTATTCTAAGTTAACAAAATTTCCAAATTTTCATTCTTTCCAAAAATAACTATTTTCAATTATTAGCTTCTTCCTAGTTATTTGATGTTACAAAAATGGCCGAAAAATGAAGAAACACACATAAACAATACAAAAATGACTCAAAATTTATTTGACCTGCACTAATGACCTTAGAATATCGTGACGAATAATAGAACAAAACTTTACTTCTCTTCGTAACTGCCTGAAAATGGCCAAACATTACGTTATTTCTCTAAAATGGCTGAAAATCAAGAAAGACACATGATAAATCCAAAAATGCCTCAAAAAAATTTCGACTTGCACCAATGACCTTAAAATATCCTGACGAATAACAGAGCAAAACTCTACTTCTTTTTGTAATTGCCCGATAATGGCCAAATATTACGTAAATGCCCCAAATGACCAAAAAATCAAGAAACACACATAAACAATACAAAAATCGCGTCAATTTTTTTTTGACTTGCACCAATGACCTTTGAATATCGTGACGAATAAAAGAACAAAACTTTACTTCTTTTCGTAACTGCTCGAAAATGGCCAAATATTACGTAATTGCCCCGAAATGGACGAAAAATCAAGAAACACACATAAACAATACAAAAAACTCCTTAAAGTTTTTTTGACTTTCACCAATGACCTTAGAATATCTTGACGAATAACAGAACAAGACTTTACGTCTTTCGGTAACTGCATAAAATTGACCGAATGTTACGTAAATGCCCCAAAATTGCCGAAAAATCAAGGAACACACATAAACAATACAAAAAATGCCTCAAAAAAATTTCAACTTGCACCAATGACCTTAGAATATCATGACGAATAATTGAACAAAATTTTACATCTTTTCCTAACTGCTCGGAAATGGCCGAATATTAAGTAAATGCCCCAAAATGGCCGAAAAATGAAGAAACACACATATTCAATACAAAAAGCGCCTCAAAAAAAAATCAACTTGCACCAATGACCTTAGAATATCTTGACGAAAAATAGAACAAAACTTTACTTTTTTTTGTAGCTGTCCAAAAATGGCCAAATATTACGTAAATGCCCCAAAATGACAAAAAAAATCAAGAAACACACAAACAATAGAAAAAATGCCTCAAAAATTTGTTGACTTGCACCAATGACCTTAGAATATCATGACAAATAACAAAACAAAATATTACTTCTTTTAGTAACTGCCCAAAAATGGCGGATATTACGTAAATGCCCCAAAATGGTCGAAAAATCAAAAAAATACACATAAACAATAAAAAAAGCCTCAAAAAAATTTCGACTTACACCAATGACCTTAGAATATCGTGACGAAAAACAGAACAAAACATCACTTATTTTTGTAACACCCAGAAAATGGCCGAATATTACGTAAATTCCCCAAAATAGACAAAAAATCAAGAAACGCACATAAACAATAGAAAAAAGGCCTCAAAAAAAATTTCGACTTGCACCAATAACCTTAGAATATAATGACGAATAACAGAACAACACTTTACTTCTTTTCATAACTGTCGGAAAATGGCCTAATATTACGTAAATTCCCCAAAATAGTGAAAAAATAAAAAAGCACTCATAAACAGTACAAAAAAGGCCTCAAAAAAAATTCGACTCGCACCAATTACCTTAGAATATCGTGACAAATAACAGAACAAAACTTTACTTCTTTTCGTAACTTCCTGAAAATGGTCGAATATTATGTAAATGCCCCAAAATGGCCGAAAATCAAGAAACACACATAAACAATACAAAAAATGCCTCAAAAAAATTTCGACTTGCACCAATGACCTAAAAAAATCGTGACGTAACAGAACAAAACTTTACTTCTTTTCCTAACTGCAAGAAAATAGCTGAATATTACGTCAATTCCTCAAAATGGCCAAAAAAATCAAAAAACACACATCAACAATACAAAAAATGCCTCAAAAATATTTTTGACTTGCACCAATGACCTTAGAATATCGTGAAATAAAACGAAGGAAAATTTTACTTCTTTTTGTAACTGCCTGAAAATGGCCGAATATTACGTAAATTCCCCAAAATGGCCGAAAAGCAAGAAACACACATCAACAATACAAAAAATGCCTCAAAAAATTTTTGACTTGCAGCAATGACCTAAGAATATCGTGACGAATAACAGAACAAAATTTTACTTATTTTTGTAACAGCATAAAAATGGCCGAATATTACGTCAATCCCCCAAAATGGCCGAAATATTAAGAAACACACATAAACAATATCAAAAACGCCTCAAATAAATTTGGACTTGCACCAATGACCTTAGAATATCGTGACGAATAACAGAACAAAACTTTACTTCTTTTCGTAACTACCCGAAAATGGCAGAATATTACGTAAAAGCCCCAAAATGGCTGAAAAATTAAGAAACACACATCAACAATACAAAAAATGCCTCTAAAAAATATCGACTTGCACCAATGACCTTAGAATATTGTGACGAATAACAGAACAAGACTTTACTTCTTTTCGTAACTAACCGAAAATGGCCAAATATTACGTGTATGCCCAAAATGGACAAAAAATCAAGAAACACACATACACAATAAAAAAAAAGCCTCAACAAAATTTCGTCTTGCACCAATGACCTTAGAATATCGTGACGAATAACCAAATGAAACTTTACTTCTTTTCGTAACTTCCCGAAAATGGCTAAATATTACGTAAATTCACCAGAATGGGCGAAAATTCACGTACCACACATAAATAATATTTAAAAAGCCTCAATAAAATTTTGTCTTGCACCAATAACCTTAGAATATCGTGACGAATAACTGAACAAAACTTTACTTGTTTTCGTAACTGTCTTAAAATGGTCGAATATTACGTATATGCCCCAAAATGCTCAAAAAATCAAGAAACACACAAACAATACAAAAAATGCCTCAAAAAAATTTCCGTCTTGCACCAATGACCTTAGAATATCGTGACGAATAATAAAACAAAGCATTGCTTTTTTTCTTTACGTCCCAAATATTACGTAAATGGCCCAAAATGACAGAAAATTCAACACACATCAACAATACAAAAAACGCCTCAATTTTTTTTTTGACTTGCACCAATGATCATAGAATATCGTGACGAATAATAGAACAAAACTTTAATTCTTTTCTTAACTGCCTGAAAATGGCCAAATATTACGTAAATGCACCAAAATGGCCGAAAAATTAAGAAACACACATAAACAATACAAAAAACGCTTCAAAAATTTCAACTTGCACCAATGAATTTATAATATTCTGACGAATAACATAACAAAACTTTACTTTTTTTTGTAACTGTCTGAAAATGGCGAATATTACGTAAATACCCCAAAATGGATGAAAAATCAAGAAACACACATAAACAATACAAAAAACACCTCAATTGTTTTTTGACTTGCACCAATGACCTTATCATATCGTGACGAATAACTGAATAAAACTATACTTCTTTTTGTAATTGCCCGAAAATGGCCGAAAAATCAAGAAACACACATAAACAATATAATAAACGCCCTAAAAATATTTAGACTTGCATCAATGACCTTAGAATATCGTGACGAATAAGAGAACATACCTTTACTTCTTTTCGTAATTGCCCAAAAATGGCCAAATATTACGTAAAAGCCACAAAATGGCCGAAAAATCAAGAAACACACATAAACAATACAAAAAACGCCTGAAATTTTTTTTGACTTGCACCAATGACCTTGGAATATCGTGACGAATAACAGAACAAAACTTAACTTCTTCTTGTAACTGCTCGAAAATTGCAAAATATTACGTAAATACCCTAAAATTGCTGAAAAATCAAGAAACACACATAAAGAACACAAAAATTGCCCCAAAACAATTTCGACTTACACCAATGACCTTAGAATATCGTGACGAATAACAGAACAAAACTTTACTACTTTTCTTAACATCTCGAAAATGGATAAATATTACGTAAATGCACCAAATTTGTTGAAAAATCAAGAAACACACATAAACAATACAAAAACGCATCAAAAATTTCGACTTGCACTAATGACTTGAGAATATCTCGACGAATAACAGAACAAAACTTTTATTCTTTTCGTAACTGCCGAAAATGGCTGAATATTACGTAAATGCCCCAAAATGGTTGAAAAATCAAGAGAAAAAAAAAACAATACAAAAAACTCCAAAAAAATATCATGACGAATAACTGAACAAAACGTTACTTCTTTTAGTAACAGCCTGAAAATGGCCGAATAATACGTATATGCCCAAAAATGGCCGAAAATCAAGAAACACACATAAAACAATACAAAAAATGCCTCAATTGTTTTTTGACTTGGACTAATGACCTTAGAATATCGTGATGAAAAATAAAACAAAACTTTACTTCTTTTCGTAACTGCCTGAAAATGGCCGAATATTACGTAAATGCCCCAAAATGGAGGTAAAATCAAGATACACACATAAACAATAGAAAAAACTCCTGTAAAAATTTCGACTTGCACCAATGACGTGACGAATAACATCACAAAAATACACTTCTTTTTGTAGCTGCCCGAAAATGACCCAAAATGGCCTAAAAGTCAAGAAATAAACATAAACAGTACAAAAGATGCCTCAATTTTTTTAGACTTTCACCAGTGACATTAGAATATCGTGGCGAATAATAGACCTAGACTTTACTTCTTTTCGTAACTGCCTGAAAATGACAGAATTTTATGTAAGTGCCCCAAAATGGCCGAAAAATGAAGAAACACAAACAATACAACAAAAGCCTAATTTTTTTTTGACTTGCACCAATGACCTTAGAATATCGTGACGAATAACAGAACAAAACTTTACTTCTTTTTGTAACTGCCCGAATATTACGTAAATGCACCAAAATGGCCACAAGATCAAGAAACACACACAAACAATACAAAAAACGCCTCAAAAATATTTCAACTTGCACCAATGACCTTAGAACATCATGACGAATAACAAAACAAAACTTTACTTCTTTTCGTACCAGCCTGAAAATGGCAGAATATTTTGTAAATGCCCCAAAATGGCCGAAAAGTCAAGAAACACACATAAACAATACAAAAGAAGCCTCACAAAAATTTTGACTTGCAACAACAACCTTAGAATATCGTGGCGAATAACATAACAAAACTTTACTTCTTTTCGTAACTGCTCAAAAATGGCTGAATATTACGTAAATTCCCCAAAATGGCCAAAAAATCAAGAGACACACATAAACAATACAAAAAATGCCTCAAAAACTTTTTCGACAAGCACCAATAACCTTAGAATATCGTGTCGAATAAAAGAACAAAACTTTACTTCTTTCGTAACTGCTCAAAAATGGTCGAACATTACGTAAATTCCCCAAAATGACCAAAAATTCAAGAAACACACATAAACAATACAAAAAATGCCTCAATTTTTTTTTGACTTGCACCAATGACCTTAGAATATCGTGACGAATAACAGAAGAAAACTTTACTTCTTTTCGTAACTGCGCTAAAGTGGCCGAATATTACATAAATGCCCAAAAATGATCGAAAAATCAAGAAACACAGATAAACAATAACAAAAATGCCTCTATTTTTTTTTACTTGCACCAATGACCTTAGAATATCGTGACGAATAATAGAACAAATCTTTACTTGTTTTAGTAACTACCCAAAAATGGTTGAATATTACGTAAATATCCAAAATGGCCGAAAAATCAAGAAACACACAACAACAATACAAAAAACACCTCAAACAAATTTTGACTTGCACTAATGACCTTAAAATATCGTGACGAATAACAGAACAAAATTTTACTTCTTTTTGTACAACCCGAAAATGGAAAAATATTACGTAAATGTCCTAAAATGGCGGAAAAATCAAGAAATACACATAAACAATACAAAAAACACCTCTAAAAAATATCGACATCCACCAATGACCTTAGAATATCGTGGCGAATAACAAAACAAAACTTTACTTCTTTTCGTAACAGCCCGAAAATGGCCGAATATTACGTAAATACCCAAAATGGACAAAAAATCAAGAAACATGCATAAACAATACAAAAAAAGCCTCAACAAAATTTCGTCTTGCACCAATTACCTTAGATTATCGTGACGAATAACCAGACAAAACTTTACTTATTTTCGTAACTGTCCGAAAATGGCGGAATATTACGTAAATGCCCTAGAATGGCTGAAAAATCACGTAACACACATAAACAATTCAAAAAAAGCCTCAATAAAATTTCGTCTTGCACCAATGACCTAAGAATATCGTTACGAATAACAGAACAAAACTTTACTTCTTTTCGTAACTGCCTGAAAATGGCCAAATATTACGTAAATTCCTCAAAATGCTCGAAAAATCAAGAAACACACATAAACAATACAAAAAATGCCTCAAAAGAATTTCGTCTTGCACCTATGATATTAGAAAATCGTGACGAATAATAAAACAAATCATAACTTTTTTACTTTACGGTCCAAATATTAGGTAAATGCCCCAAAATTGCCGAGAAATCAAGAAACACACATAAACAATATAAAAAACGCCTCAATTGTTTTTTGACTTACACCAATGACCTTAGAATATCGTGACGAATAATAGAACAAAACTTTACTTCTTTTCCTAAATGCCTGAATAAGGCCGAATATAACGCAAATGCACCAAAATGGCCGAAAAATCAAGAAACGCCCATAAACATTGCAAAAAACGCATCAAAAAATTTCGACTTGCATAAATGACTTGAGAATATCTCAACGAATAACAGAACAAAACTTTTATTCTTTTCGTAACTGCCGAAAATGGTTGAATATTACGTAAATGCCCCAAAATGGCCGAAATATTAAGAAACTAACATAAACAATACAAAAAATATCAAAAAAAAATTCCGACTTGCACCAATGACCTTAGAATATCGTGACAAATAACAGAAAAAAAAATTACTTCTTTTCGTAACTGCCCGAAAATGGTCGAATATTACGTAAATCCCCCAATATAGCCGAAAAATAAAGAAACACACATAAACAATACAAAAAATGCCTCAATTTTTTTTTGATTTGTACCAATAACCTTAGAATATTGTGACGAATAAGATAACAAAACTTTACCTTTTTCGGAATCGCTCGAAAATGACCGAATATTAAGTGAATGCCCCAAAATGGCCTAAAAATCAAGAAGCACACATAAACAATACAAAAAACGCATCCAAAAACATTGATTTGCACCAATGACTTTAAAATATCCTTACGAATAATAGAATAAAATATTACTTATTTTTGTAATTGCCCAAAAATGGATGAATATTACGTAAATTCCCTAAAATGGACGAAAAATCAAGAAACACACATAAACAATAAAACAATGCCTCAATATTTTTTTGACTTGCATCAATGACATTAGAATATCGTGACGAATAACAAAATCAAACTTTACTTCTTTTCCTAACTTCCCAAAAATGGACGAATATTATGTTAACTCCCAAAATGGTCGAAATATCAAGAAACACACATAGACAATACAAAAATGCCTCTAAAAAATTTTGACTTGTACCAATGACCTTAGAATATCGTGACGAATAACATAACAAAACTTTACTTCTTTTCCTAACTACCCAAATGGCCCAATATGACGTAAATGCCCTAAAATACCCAAAAAATCAAGAAACACGAATAAACAATACAAAAAATGCCTCAAAAATATTTCGACTTGCACTAATGACCTTAGAATATCGTGACGAATAACATAACAAAACTTTACTTATTTTTGTAACTGGTCGAAAATGGCCGAATATTATGTAAATTCCCCAAAATGACCGAAAAATCAAGAAACACACATAAATAATACAAAAACGCCTCAAAAAAATATCGACTTTCACCAATGACCTTAGAATATCGTGACGACTAATAGAATAAAACTTACTTCTTTTTCGTGACTGCTCGAAAATGGTCGAATATGACGTAAATGCCCAAAATGGCCAAAAAATCAAGGAACACACATAAACAATTCAAAAATACATCTAAAATTCTGACTTGCAGAAATGACCTTAGAATATCGTGACGAATTACAGAACAAAACTGTACATCTTTTCGTAGCTGCCTGAAAATGGTCAAATATTGACTAAATGCCCAAAATTACAGAAAAATCAAGAAACAAAAATAAACAATACAAAAAATGCCTAGAAAAAATTTCGACTTGCACTAATGACCTTAGAATATCGTGACGAATAAGAGAATAAAACTTTACTTCTTTTCGTAACTGCCCAAAAATGGCCGAATATTACGTAAATACCCCAAAATGGTCGAAAATCAAGAAACACACATAAACAATACAAAAAAAACCTCAAAAAAATTTCGACTTGCACCAATGACCTTAGAATATCATGATGAATAACAGAACAAAACTTTACTTCTATTCGTAATTATCCAAAAATGATAGAATATTACGTAAATTCCCCAAAATTGCTGAAAAATCAAGAAACAACCATAAACAATACAAAACACGCCTCAATTTTTTTTTGACTTACATCAATGACCTTAGAATATCGTGAGGAATATGAGAATAAAACTTTACTTCTTTTCGTAACTGCTTGAAAATGGCCGAATATAACGTAAATTCTCCAAAATGGCTGAAAAATCAAGAAACACACATAAACAATACAAAAATGCCTCAAACAAATTTCGACTTGCACCAATGACCTTAGAATATCACGACGAATAACATAAAAAAACTTTACTTCTTTTCGTAACTGTCCGAAAATGGCCGAATATTACTTAAATGCCCCAAAGTGGCCGAAAAATCAAGAAACATACATAAACAATACAAATAACACCTGAATATTTTTTATACCTACACCAATGACTTTAGAATATCGTGACAAATAACATAACAAAACTTTACTTCTTGTTGTAACTGCCCAAAAATGGCCGAATATTACGTAAATACCCCAAAATGGCCGAAAAATCAAGAAACACACATAAACAATACAAAAAATGCCTCAAAAAAATCCGACTTGCACCAATGACCTATGAATATCGTGACGAATAGCAGAACAAAACTTTACATCTTTTCGTGACTGTCCGAAAATGGCTGAATATTACGCAAATGCCCCAAAATGGCTGAAAAATCAAGAAACACACATAAACAATACAAAAAATGCCTCAATTTTTTTTTGACTTGCACCAATGACCTTAGAATATCGTGAAGAATAGCAGAACAAAACTTCACTTCTTTTCATAACTTCTCAAAAATGGCCGAATATTATGTAAATGCCTAAAATGGCCGAAAAATCAAGAAACACACATAAAAAATACAATAAACGTCCTAAAAAATTTTAGACTTGCCCCAATGACCTTAGAATATCGTGACGAATAAGAGAACATAACTTTACTTCTTTTCGTAATTGCCCAAAAATGGCCAAATATTACGTAAATTCCCTAAAATGGCCAAAAAATCAAGAAACACACATAAATAATACAAAAAAACGCCTCAATTCTTTTTGACTTGCACGAATGACCTTAGAATATCATGACGAATAACAGAACAAAACTTTACTTATTTTTTGTAACTGCTAGAAAATTGCAGAATATTACGTAAATACCCCAAAATTACCGAAAAATCGAGAAACACACATAAACAATACAAAAAACGCCTCAATTGTTTTTTGACTTACACCGATGACCCTAGAATATCGTGACGAATAACGGAACAAAACTTTACTTCTTTTCCTAAATGCCTGAATAAGGCCGAATATAACGTAAATGCACTAAAATGGCCAAAAAATCAAGAAACACCCATAAACATTACAAAAAACGCATCAAAAAATTTCGACTTGCACCAATGACTTGAGAATATCTCGACGAATAACAAAACAAAACTTTACTTCTTTTCGTAACATCCCAAAAATGGGCGAATATTACGTAAATGCACCAAGTTTGCCGAAAAATCATGAAACACACATAAACAATACAAAAATGCCTCAAAAAATTTCGATTTGCATTAATGACTTTAGAATATCGTGACGAATAAGATAACAAGACTTTACTTTTTTTTGTAACTACCCAAAAATGGCCTAATATTCCGTAAATTCCCCAAAATGGCCGAAAAATCAAGAAACACACAAAAACAATACAATAAACGCCTCAAAAAAAATTCAACTTGCACCAATGATCTTAGAATATCGTGATGAATAAGAAAATAAAACTTTACTTCTTTCCGTAACTGCCTCAAAATGGCCGAATATTACGTAAATGCTCCTAAATGGACGAAAAATCAAGAAACGTACATAAACAATACAAAAAACTCCTCAATAAAATTCCATCCTGCACCAATGACCTTAGAATATCGAGACGAATAACAGAATAAAACTTAAATTCTTTTCGTAATTGCCTGAAAATTACCAAATATTACGTAAGTTCCCCAAAATGGTCGAAAAATCAAGATACACACATAAAAAATACAAAAAATGCCTCCATTTTTTTAATTTGCACCAATATCCTTAGAATATCGTGACAAATAACAGAACAAAACTGCTTTTCTTAACTGCCCAAAAATGGCCGAATATTACGTAAATGCCTCAAAATGGCCGAAAAATCATGAAACGCGCATAAACAATACAAAAAATGCCTCAATTTTTTTTTGACTTGCACCAATGACCTTAAAATATCGTTACGAACAATAGCACAAAATTTTACTTCTTTTCGTAACTGTGAAAATGGCCGAATATTATATATATGCACCAAAATGGCCGAAAAATCAAGAAACTCACATAAACAGTACAAAAAACGCCTCAAAATTTTTTGACTTGCAGCAATGACCTTAGAATATCGTGATGAATAAGAGAACATAACTTTACTTCTTTTTGTAACTGCCCGAAAATGGCTAAATATTATGTAAATCCCCTTAAATGACCAAAAAATCAAGAAACGCACATAAAAAATTCAAAAAACGCCTCAATTTTTTTTTGACTTGCACCAATGACCTTAGAATATCATGACGAATAACAGAACAAAACTTTACTTCTTTTCATAACTACCCGAAAATGGCTAAGTATTACGTAAATTCCCTAAAATGGCTGAAAAAGCAAGAAACGCACAAACAATTCAAATGATCCAAAAAAAATTCGACTAGCACCAATGACCTTAGAATATCATGAAAAATAACAGAACTAAACTTTACATATTTTCGTAACTGTCTGAAAATGGCTGAATATTACGTAAATCCCCCAAAATGGCTGAAATATCAAGAAACACACATAAATAAAACAAAAAATGCCTCAATTTTTTTTTTTACTCGCACCAATGACCTTATAATATCGTGACAAATAACAGAACAAAACTTTACTTCTTTTCGTAACTGCCCAAAAATAACCGAATATTACGTAAATTCCCTAAATGGCCAAAAAAGCAAGAAACACACAAACAATACCAAAAACGCCCCAATTTTTTTTTGACTTGCACCATGACCTTAGAATATCGTGACGAATAGGAGAACATAACTTTACTTCTTTTCGTAACTACCCGAAAATGGCTAAATTTTACATAAATGCCCCTAAATGACCGAAAAATAAAGAAACGAACATAAACAATTCAAAAAACGCCTCAAAAAAATTTCGACTTGCACCAATGACCTTAGAATATAATGAAGAATAACAAAACAAAACTTTACTTCTTTTCGTAACTGCCCGAAAATGACCGAATATTACGTAAATGACCCAAAATGGCCGAAAAAGCAAGAAACACACATAAACAATACAAAAATGATCCATTTTTTTTACTTGCACCAATGAGCTTAGAATATCGTGACGAATAACTGAACATAACTTTACTTCTTTTCGTAACTACCCGAAAATGGTCAAAAATTACGTAAATGCACCAAAATGGCTGAGAAATCAAGAAACACACATAAACAATACAAAAAATGCCTCAAAAATTTCGACTTGCACCAATGACCTTAGAATATCTTGACGAATAATAGAACAACACTTTACTTCTTTTCGTAACTGCCCGAAAATGGCCGAATATTATGTAAATGCCTCTAAATGGCCAAAAAATCAAGAAACGCACATAAACAATACAAAAAATACCGCAAAAAACTTTGACTTGCACCAATGACCTTAGAATATCGTGACGAATAACATAATAAAACTTGAATTCTTTTCGTAATTGCCCCAAAATTACCAAATATTATGTAAATGCCCCAAAATGGTCGAAAAATCAAGATACACACATAAAAAATACAAAAAGACCCTCAAATTTTTTTTCGACTCGCACTAATGTCTTTAGAATATCATGACAAATAACAGAACAAAACTTTACTTCTTTTCGTAACATCCCAAAAATGGCCGAATATTATGTAAATTCCCCAAAATGACCGAAAAATCAAGAAACTTACATAAACAATACAAATAACACCTCAAAAAAAATTCTACCTACACCAATGACTTTAGAATATCGTGATGAATAACAGAACAAAACTTTACTTCTTTTTGTAACTGCCCAAAAATGGCCGAATATTACGTAAATGCCCCAAAATGGCCGAAAAATCAAGAAACACACATAAAAAATACAAATAATGCCTCAAAAAAATCCGACTTGCACCAATGACCTATGAATATCGTGACGAATAACTAAACAAAACTTTACTTCTTTTCGTAACTGCCCAAAAATTGCCGAATATTACGTAAATGCCCTAAAATGGTCGAAAAATCAAAATACACACAAACAATACAAAAAATACTTCAAAAAACTTTTAACTTTGACCATTGTCCTTAGAATATCGTGACAAATAATAGAATAAAACTTTACTTCATTTCAAAACTACCCGAAAATGGTCAAATATTACGTAAATGCCCAAAAATGGCTAAAAAATTATGAAACGCACATAAACAATACAAAAAAATGCCTCAAAAAACTTTCGACTTGCACCCATTACCGTAGAATATCATTACGAATAACAGAACAAAACTTTACTTCTTTTTGTAACAGCAAAAATGGCCGAATATTACGTAAATGCACCAAAATGGTTGAAAAATCAAGAAACATACAAAAATAATACAAAAAATACCAAAAAAAAATTTCGACTTGCACCAATGACCTTAGAATATCATGACTAATAACAGAACAAAACTTTACTTCTTTTCGTAACTGCTCGAAAATGACTGAATATTTCGTAATGCCCCAAAATGGTCGAAAAAGCAAGAAACACACATAAACAATACAAAAAACGTCTCAAAAAAATTTCGACTTGCATCAATGAACTTAGAATATTATGATGAATAAGAGAACATAACTTTACTTCTTTTCGTAACTGCCCGAAAATTGCTGAATATTACGTAAATTCCCAAAATGGCTGAAAAATCAAGAAACACACATAAAGAATACAAAAAAACGCCTCAATTTGTTTTTTGACTTGCACCAATGACCATAAAAATTCCACAATTTTTTTTCCGTATGTAACACCCTAGAAAAAAATTGAGCTAAGACTCAAACCATCCTTCGTAGTGAGTAGGATTTTACTAAGTAATTCAAAAATTCTTAAGTATTAAGATCACTAGATATAGCACCTTGAGTTCCAAAAAGAATTAAAGATAATTCATTCAAGTCATTCCTAGGTTCTTCTAAGTTTTTGGTAGACTTAAAATGACCATAACTCTTAGTACATGATGAGTTAGGTGTACTATAAGATGAAAAATGAAAGGTCTTTGAATTATCTTTCCAACTCCACCGAGTTTGCTAAGTTTTGAGTTCAGATGAGTGAGATATGCCCTTTTGAAGTTAAGTTGTCCAATAAGGAAAATTACTCGAAAATAGTGAGGGGTATTTTGGTCTTTTCATTACCAAGTCAGATTTAAGCATTTTTAGTAAGGTTTTAGGAGTCTAAACTGATTAGAATTAGTTTCATTCATCCCCAAAAGCATTTAGGGTTTTAGAGAGAAGATTCAAGAGGAGAAAAAGTTCAAAGTTTCAAGCGTTCGTTCAAGAAATTCAAGATTTCTCCAAGAACCTAGTTCTTTGAGGTATGTAAGCTTCCATAGTGTTGGGTTCCTTCACCCACACTCCAATCATGATTTATTCAGCGTAATTTTGTTCTTAAAATTTAAGGATTTAAGTTCTTGATGAGTTCTTGATAAATGTTCTTGAAGTTTCCTTATCGATTAAGTTTTGATGTAAGATTCTACTTAGGTCAACTTTAAATGACCATATCTCTTAGAATATAAAGAGTTGTGTGAGCCATAACCTTTTAAATTAAAGGTATTTGAACTTTCCAACGCCACCAATTTTGCATCAATCCAATTTCTGAGTAAAAAGTTATGACTATTTTAGTAACCTATACAATGTTGTTACGAATTAGCCGACGGGAAAACATTAAAAAGGGTTGTTTTTGTTTTTTTACCTTCGAGAAAACCCTAAACGAATTTCTTGACTAATAAAATGATCAAAACAATCAGATTTTCATCTTTTAATCCATCATTCTCTTCTCTCTCAAACCCTAGGGTAAAACCCTAAGAAAAAATTAAAGTAGAAGACTCCATTCAAGATTCTTTCAAACTTTTTCAAGATTCTTCTTCAAGGTAAGTCTTTCTCCAAGAATTCCATTTTTTCAACTCAAATTCCTCCATACAATTATGAATCACTAATGAAAATTATAATTCTTGTCCATAGAGATTTCAAGAATCTCAAGAAAGGTTTTCTTGATCGTTTACCTTCAAACTAGGGTTTCAAGGTTTCTAATCAAGTTCTTCTTCAAGATTCTTTCAAGATTCGTCAAGAACCTTGTTCTTAAAGGTATGTAAGACTATCATAGTGTTGGACTAGTTCGTCCTCACGCCCTACATCTACTTTCAAATCAGTAAAAGAGAAATTTAGGATTCTACCCCTAGATTTGAGTACTATCGAGATAAGTTGATTTTGAGTTTTAATTGAGTTTTGAGGAAGTAAGTATGAGAATGAGAAGTTTCGTATACATGAGTTTCATATTGTTATGTAGACCCTCGAGTCGAATCGTTCATGCCCATAAATTCCGCATGAACTTCATACATTGAGCATCTTTGAGAGGAGTAGTAGCTTCGAGATCTAAGTATTTGAGCATTGAGTTCCAAATCCTTTTGAGATTATATTTCTACTTATGGGACTACTACATGTTACCCATTAAGCCCTTGAGTTGAGTTGCTCATGCCCATAATACCGCATGAACCTTATGAGTCGAGCAGTCTAGAGACGAGTAGTATCATTGAGTCTTGAGTTCTGAGTAATGAGGTTCTTTATTTCTATTTATATTCCTGAGTTGAGTCGTTCACATTCGTTATTCCTCATGAACCTTATGATTTGAGTTATAAATTTTAAAAAGCTTTTTAAAGCCAACACTTGAGTTCTTAAACTGAGTTTTGAGAAAGTAAAGATGAGTTTTGAGAAAAGAGTTTTCTAAAACATGATTAGTATGACAATCGAGTATGCCATCAATGTATGAGCAGTATGGTATCTAGATATACCATCAATGTGTATGCAGTATGACTTCCCGAGTCATCAGTGATCATAGTATAATATGATTTTGAAATGTTTTTGAGAAAGAACAGAGTTGAGTTCATTTTCTTTAAAATGATATATGGGAACTAAGTATTCCTAAGAGTAAATGTTTTCACATTTAATATGAGAGGAAACTGAAATTTCCAAAAGAGTTTTGAGCAGTTTGAGTATCATCTCTTTTAAGAGAAATTTTTGTGAGTAATAATCTCAAACCACAGAAAAAGTTATATTTTTAAACATATGAGCTAGTATATTTTGGGAGTAGTATTAAGCACCGATATGGGGGAGAGTTCAGATAACTCACAACCCCCATAAGCCATGTAGCCAACGTGGGTAAAAAGGGTCATACTTTTTAGATGATTTTTAATGCTTTTTAGCATAGACTAGTGGATCCATTTAGTTGAGAGGTTCTATACCCCAGAAAGTATAGGACAGTTCTGGCATCGTAGGTGAGACGTTGTATCATCACATAGATCATAGCGATGGTTGTCGGTTAGAGAAACTCCCACAGAGTTATATTGTATTTATATATATATAAACTGAGTTATTATTGTATTTTTCAATACATTGAGTTGCTATCTACTGTTTTAAAAGCTTTCCATAAATATTGCATCTTTTAATGGTTCTTTATCCTTGAGTATCATGAGTTGAGTATCTTGAGTTGAGTACCGTTGAGTTGAGTATCATATCTTTGAGTTGAGTATCTTATTCTTGAGTTGAGTTGAGTTAAGTGAGTTCAGAAGATGTAAGTATGTTTCCTTTTTATCAAGTTCAAGATTATGTTATGCTTTAGAATTCCCCTTACATGCTCGTACATTCCATGTATTGAGCCATTTGGCCTGCATCATTTCATGATGCAGATATAGGTATTCTGGGTCATCAATAGGAGCTTCGTTGATACCACATGGAGTTCGAGTTAACTATGGTGACCCTCCTTGCTTCCAAAGGGTTCCACTTATACTTTCAGTTATATAAGTTGATAGGGTATCGTGGGTCTTGTCCCGACTTCCATCTTTGTCAGTTAGAGGCTTCATAGATAGATAGTAGAGTTTCAGAATTCTGTTTCATTTATCTTGTTAAATGTTTTAAACACTCCAGTTTCCTAGTTTTGGCTAGTTGAATACACGATTATATTCTGAGTTAATTAGTTGAGTTTCAAAGAATGTTATTCTGTTTTAAGCTTTGTATGCTTAAGTTAGTCCGCTTGTAGTCAGCCAGGATGAGGGTTCTCTTGGAGACCAGCAATGGTTCTCGAATGTCGTCCACTGTAACATCTTGCAATTTGAAATAACTAGGAAGAAACTAAGAATTGGAAATAGTCATTTTTGGAAAGAATATAAAAATATGGAAAAATTGTTAAGTATGTTAAGTTGAGTTTTTGGTCAACTTCAAACGGCCATAACTCCTAGATCAGGATGATTTAGGTGTATTTACAGATATCGTAGGAAATATCTTGGAATAATCTTTCCATTTCCGCCAAGTTTGCGCGATTCCGAGTTCGTATGAGTGAGATATGCCCTTTGGAAGTTGGGTTGTTTGAACAAGAAAAGTCTAATCCGGATTTTGGAAGGGTATTTTAGTCTTTTCCTTACCCAATTGTTTTAATTCATTTTTAGGTGTTTAATTGGAGTAAAATAAGATTTTAGTCAATTTAGAAAAGTTGAAGTTCACGCTAGGGCTTGGAGAAAGGAGAAAAGAGGAGAAAAGGGAAGAAAGTTCAAGACTCGTCAATTTCTTAGAGATTTGCGTGTGGATTTCATCAAGGGGTGATCCCTACGAGGTATGTGAGATCACATAGAATTGGTTTAGTTCACCCACTCACCAATCATGATTCAATTCAGCGAAGTATGTTAGATTTGAAAGTAAATCCTTTGAGTTCTTGATGAAATTCGTTTGAATTCTTGTGGGTTGTGTTGTTGAAGTTTCTTAAGATTTGAATCATGTTTTCGGGTGTAATTTCGAGTTGAATCTAATATATATTGAGGGTATAAATAATTCTAAGTGTTTGGGAAAAGAACTAAGTGAAATTAGAGGGTTTAGAGATGAAAAACGGAGAAGAAAATTCGGGGAACACCTGGGGAGGGTCTTGGGGAATCGCGCCCCTCATAGCCCCAAAGGGGTCCTCTGAACTTTGACCTCTGGGGAATCGTGCCAGCCAGAGCTCCCCAAGTCAGTCTCTGAACTTCAAGGGCTAGCGCCTCACGCCTCTCAGAGCGCCGGGGACGCCAGTTCTTCCAATTTTTCCGCCATCTTTCCGTACTAGTTCCTTAGCAATGTACCTATGTTTTCTAGTTAATTCCAACACTCTTAGTTACATATAAACATCATGAAATCATCCATAAACATGAGATCATGAACCTTGAATCCGTAATTCAATTTAAGGAAAGTTAAGAGTCAAGTCTAGAAGTTTTCTAGCAAGTCAAGAGAAGTTTATAAAGTTTTCAAAAGTCTTTCACAAATGTTTTAACATTGTTTTACGACATAAGTTTCGAGTTTAGCAAAGAGTAAAGAGTTTAGTTCATTTCTCAAAAAGCTATAAGGAAACTAAGTATCCCCAAGAGTTTAAAATGTTTTCACATTTGAGCAAGAAAGGGAACACCGATTCCAAGAGAGCTTTTAAGCTAAGTTTTGAGTAATTATCTCAAACCAAAGAAAGAAGTTTTATTTTAAAACATATGAGCTAAGTATATTTTGGGAGTAGTATTGAGCACCGATATGGGGATGCGAGTTCATATTAACTCAAGTCTTCATAAACCATGTACCCATCATGGGTAGTAAAGGATCATACTTTTTAGATGACTCCTTAAGTTGTTGTTTTTAGCATAGACTAGTGGATCCACTTAGTTAAGGCGTTCTATATGACGGCAAAGTATAGGACAGTTCTGGCAGTGTGGGCAAGACGTTGTATCACCACTCAGGCTCATAGTGGTGGTTGTCGGTTAGAGAATCTCCCACAGAAACTATATTACTTTATTATATGAGTAAGATTAAGTTTGTTATTGCATTTTCTTTACCGAACTATGTTGTTTTTCTACTGTTTTACAAGCTTTCTATATATTACATGTGTTTTATTACTTATATTGAGTAAGTTGTTCATGAGTTGAGTAAAGCCAAGGTAAGTGTTCCTTTCAGATTCTTTTCAAGCTTAAGTTGTGCTTAGCATTCCAAATCGCATACTCGTACATTCAATGTACTGATGTCAGCTGGCCTGCATCATTTTATGATGCAGACACAGGTAACCAGGATTAGCATCCAGCGCCTCGTTGATCCAGTTGAGCACTCAGAGTCAGTTGGTGAGCCTCCTTGCATTTCAGAGGACTTCTTTTATCATTTTCTTTCAGTATTTCATTGTTAGGATGATCGGGGGTCTTGTCCCGACATCCCTCCTTGTTTTAGAGGCTTTATTGATAGATAGTTATAGTTCTTTAGTCTTATTCATTTCAGTTGTATACGTTTAAGACTTGAGTTGTCATTTTGGCTAAGATATTATTTTTTAAGTTATTGCATGAGTTATATTTCTTGTGTTTAAGTCTTCCGCTGAATAAGTAAGTCAGGCCAAGGGTTCGCTTGGGGCCAGCAATGGTTCTTGAGTGCCAGCCACGTCCGGGGTGTAGGCTCGGGGCGTGACAAACTTGGTATCAGAGAACAGAGTTGAAGAGTCCTACGGAGTCTATGAAGCAGTGTCTGTAGAGTCCTAGTTATTGGTGTGAAGTGCGCCACATCTATAATTAGGAGGCTGCAACACTTAGGAAATTATTTCACTTCTTTCACACTCATTTTGTGCGTTAGAGTTTGATCTCTAAAAAGTTTCTCTCTAATTCGTGATTGCGCGTGTTTTTAGATAATCATGCCTCCACGAAGAGCTGTCTGAGGATGCTAAGTCAAGTGGTGACTAATCAGGTTGGGCAACAAAGAGGAGCTCGACAAGAAGAGGTTGACACTTCGATGATTCATGAGTTCTTGAAGATGAACCCTCCAAGTTTCACTGGTTTAAGCACTACTGAGGATCCAGAGAACTTTATTGACACTACAAAATTTTAGGCCTTTAGCCACCCCTGAAAAGTGTGGCCTAAACTATCAAAAAGTGTGGCCTAAACTATCAAAAAGTGTGCCCTTTGATCAAAGGCTACACTTTTGGACTTTAGGCAACACTTTCGAGGGGGTCGCCTAAAGAGGTGTAACCTTTGACTTTAGGCTACACTTTTCAAGTGTTGTCATAGTAGCTACGCTTAAAAAGCGTAGCCGATAAGGTACAAAGGCAACACTTTGTAACATCTCATTAGCAACACTTTTATTTAATGAAACTACACTTTTAAGCATGCCCTTTGCTTAGTTATAGGTCACGCTATAAAAGTGTAGCCTTTTCTACCCCTTCTACAACAACACTTATAAAGTGAACATTTTTTTATGTACATGCTACAATTTTAACATTAAGTAAGCCACATAATTGACGTCCATATAGCCAAACTTCCAAAGTGTGGCAATATTGTCTAGATTTATTATAGCCACAATTTCTAATTGAAAATAATAATAATTTGATTTGAATATATTATTTAATCACATAATTATGTATATAAATGATCCAAAGCACCAAATTAGATAAGCAATAATTCAAATGTATATATTTGCAATAGAAAGCAATATTATAAAGATTTCTATTAGCAATAAATATAAAAAAATCAAATGTATTAGTGTCCACCATTCAAACTTGATGGCCTTCATTTCCCTACACATCAAAATGAAATTACATTAGACCTTAAGAAGTAAGATTGACCACCAAAGTGTAAGCCAGTTTGAGACTGTAAAGACAAATAGTAAATTTTGGAAGTCTTCGTGTGCAAAACCGCTAATTCCAGAATGAGGAAACAACATTCTATTCTGGATAGTGAATACAGCCTAAAGTAACATAAGTTCGTATGATGCCAAACATTAGGAAAAAAAAGACCAAGTTCTATAAGAGGTGACAGTCTGATACCTGAAATATTCTTATCAAAGTTATTGACAAGATTGACGGATCAATGGTACTCAACAGTTCGATTATAAATTGTTAGTTTCGAGTTTCTCACTACGTATATGTGCAATTTTAACGAGTGAACAGCAAGCACTCAATAACCAAGAAGACCACAAAATGTTTGTTTATATCTTTACCGTTTTCCTAACAGGACTTGACAAACACTGGATGAAGAGACGGATACCATCATTTTGAGTGACAAGAGCAGCATTAGCTGGATGTGCAAGCACAAACGCTTATTAAGTTAAATTTTGGAGAAGATCACAGGAAGTCTACTGTGATTCGAAGAAGAACCAACAAAAACAAATTCCAAATCATGGAATCAACATAAATTCCAAAAGCTTTAATATTTACCAGCACAAGCATTGCAGATTCCTCCAATCCCAAATTCCACAAGCTTCTCATTAAGCTGTTTAATATTAAACGACATGTTGAGGCAACCAGAAGAGAAAAAGACTGAATAACAAAATTAAACTACTCATCATGGTTAATCATCCGTCCTATGAGAGCTTTGGAAGAGGAGGAACAACATAAATCAATTATGATAGAGTAGTACATCAAGTAAATACCAACATATTACAGTTGGTTAAAACCAAGAATCCTAACAGAATGCCAAATATATCTTTTATAGTAGCTGCAAGAATTATCATTAAAGCAATATTGATGGCACTACTTAAGGAAACCCTGGTAAGAGTTAATATGAAATGTGTTAAAGACATAATGGAGAAAATATTTCTCAAGCTGAGCCATGAGGTTATCCCAGACACAACAAACACTAAGGTAGAGACAACTGCAATTAGAAAAGCAATAGTCTACTGTGTTTTAGAAGATTTTACTAAATGCATAATTGAGAATGACTCTCTTTTGATGAAAAATGTAAGAGGAGATAGGTGGACCACACCCTTGACATAAGTACAATATTAGAGATACAAGGAATTTCATGGAAGTTTCAGAACCTAATGTACACAAGAACAAAATTATAGAAAGACAACCCCTTAATATGAATCGGAAGTATCAAATAAGAACACTTTGTCATGTGTTCAAGTGCTCAATTGGAACAAGTTTGAGTGTCTAAATGAAAAGTACAAAGAGCAATCAGTTTATTAGGCCTTAATTATGTCACAATCACATAATGGCCTAAAAAACTAGCTGAAGCTTCCTAAATGTATTAGCTTGTTGTTTTCTTGCTCAAGAGAATTTGTAAAATTTCACCCTCTTATAGCTCGTACCTGAATATTCTTTTCCAAACGCTGCCCTAAATGCATCATTTGTTGCTTCCTCGAAATTTTGATAATTCAGAAGTTTAGCCTGTCAAAATATTTTGTAAACAACATGTACAAAGACAAAGATGGTAAGGACATGAGTGTTAACAAGCAGAGTTCTCTTCAAAATCATTGTAGTGTTAACAAGCACCTCAAACGTCACAAGTAGTACTATATGTACAGCTTTAAACATCGCATCAATTGGACCTCTTTGTTATGGTTTTATTTATTCATCTCAAAGAACTGCTAGACTTTATAACTGTGTATCTGCGTAAATGGAATGAACGATTAGCTGCATAGGCTTTCTAACCATAGCAACATTGGCATGATAAATATCATTAAGATATTGTTTTACAATTTTTAATTCTGTGACAACAAAACACACTTCCCTCCTTTAGTTGTTGATAAAACAAACTTGAACCCTGAAAACTCTTGCAGGCGCTAATTTCAACTGCACTGAGGACTGTGATCCTGCCATACATAAATTTAAAACTTAGTAGAGGATATCGGCTGCCCACATTTCACTGCTACATGCTTCAGAATGCCAATATCCTGTGCAGTGATTCATGGATTAAGATTTCCAGTGACGTTGTTGTAATCATTTAAAATTTATTAAATATAAATTTATAAAATGATTCGAATTATATTAAATTCATTAATATATTAGTCCAAATAAATATTATGGATAAACATTCACAAATAACCACTATAATAAATTTATTTATGCTCCATAGCTATAGTTTGCATATTAACGGGTTGTAGCTATAGTTTAAGCTGCCTCATTTGTATAATTCGCGGATTTGTATAATTCACAGGTTTGTATAATTCGCGGATACATTTGTATAATTCAGTTATTTTTGTATAAATTCGAAATAACGAATTTATACAATTACAAACATCAGAAGTGCAAATAGTTATACAAATTATATTATACAAATTCTGAATTA
>JAJOOO010080302.1:0-11627 GCA_029582685.1 Solanum piurae
CTTCAACTGAATAGTCTTTAGGCTGCATCTTCTTCCAAAACTCTGCGGCTTCAGCATCGGTAACATTCTTCTTTGGATTCTGTTCTTTTCCAAGAACTTTTTGATTGAGATCCTCTGGGGCATAACACCTCCCCGACCTAGTCATTCCTTGAGCCACTGCAGTGTCGATCATTTTGCCCTTGGCACCTGCTCGATAGTCCCAAGGGACTGCTTTGGTGTCATACTCAGGCTTTCTAGCCATTAGAGTGGTCACTACAACCCTTGGGAGATATGTTTGGACAGTCAAAGGTTCCCTTAGTTTGACAGTGATAACAGGCTATGCCGAAGATGTCATGGCATTTGTTTCATCTATGTTCGGATAGTTGGGGGCTCCATATTCATCCTCCAGAGTAACCATGTTGACGTCTCTATTCTCATGGTTTGGCAAGGGATTGTTGTTTACATTAGGAGGTGCTGGATTGCATTTGATTACTCCTCTCCTGATCAACGACTCGATCTGGTTCTTCAAACCATAACAATCTTCTGTATCGTGTCCCTGGACTCCCGAGTGGTAAGCGCATCGCTTGTTTCCATCAAAATTACGAGGGATTGGATCAGGAAGTTTTCCTTCAATTGGTTGCAGCACTCCCGCTGTCCTCAACCTCTCAAATAATTGGGCGTAGGGTTCGGCAATCGGTGTATAAGTGCGAGCATTTCTAGCTTCAAGATTTGGACGTGGTCTCGGTGCATATGCTGGTCTATTTTGGTGGATTGGTGCTTGGACAGGGACATATGGTCTTGGGGGATTTTGGTATGCTGGTGCTCGGGGTGGATTATAGTGCGGTTGGGTATTATATACTGGGACGTAATGCGCTGTGATTTGGGGATTATTGGGGTATCGGTGGGATGGTCCTCTTTGTTGGTAAGTGACAGCTGAGACATCCTCCCTTCTCTTTTTGATGCCGCCAATGGAACCCGATTGTATTGCCCTACTTGCAGCTTGCAATGCGACCATAGACTGAATCTTCCCAGATTTAACACCCTCTTCTATGAAGTCTCCCATCTTGACCAATTCTGCAAACTTCTGACCCATCATTGACATCATCTTGTCAAAGTAGATACCTTCTTGAGCTCGAATAAAGTACTTCGAGAGCTCACTCTCATCTAGTGGTGGTTGCACCCTTGCGGCCTCGGTTCTCCAACGCCGTGCATATTCCTGGAAATTCTCAGATGGCTTCTTCTGTATATTGGCCAATGAGAATCTGTCAGCAGTAATTTCAGTATTAAATCTGAAACGAGTCATGAAGTCCTCAGCCATTTCTTGCCAGTCACGCCATTTGCGAGGGTCTTGGCGGGTGTACCAGGTCAATGCTTCTCCAGACAGACTCCGAATGAACAACTTCATCCTCAGCTTCTCATTTCTCCCTACACCGACTAACTTGTCACAGTATGCCCTTAAATGTGCGTGAGGGTCACCCTTTCCATCGAACATGTCAAACTTCGGTGGTTTGTACCCTACCGGCATGTCAATGTCTGGATGAATGCACAAGTCATCATAATCTAGACTCTCTGTCCCTCTAGTGACTTGTAAGCTTTTCAATGCCTTTCTCAGACCCTGAAGCTGGGCATTTATCGATGCATCTTCTTTCAACTGAGCATCTTTCTCCATTTCTGCATATTGATCGACCTCATACGGGACATTAATCACAGCTGGCGTTGTAAAGGTAGGAGCTCCAGCGGCATATACGGGTGGAACATGTGTCTCATAGGGAGCGGCGACATGTGCCCCAAGTATCTGCTGCATTGTAGGTATGGTAGGGTCGCGATTGGAAAGGTCAGGAACGGTCCTGACTGCGGTTGGAGAAGCTGGTGGAACTCGACCGTGAGTAGGAGCGTGTTGAGTTCGTTCTGGCTGATTTGACAAGTCGGCAGAAGGCAAGTCAGCCTTTGCGAAGTAGATAGGCGTCTTGAAAGTAGGGAAAGTGGTAGCCGACAATTTGGCCAAGTCTCGCACTTGGCGTAATTCTTCCCTCAAGATCTCAAGTTCTTGCTCCATGTGAGCCATTTTCTCTTCATTTTGAATGTCTATCATGTTTTGAGAACCTTCGGGGTTCTCAATAGGTATCATTATGTTTGCAGCAGCGTTGAAGTCATCTTTATCAGTCATCTTTCCTTTTGATCGAAGGTTGTATCGTGAGTCAGCCAGTTCGCAAGTCGACACAAATCAACGTACTTTTGGGGATAAATAAAGAAAAGAAAACAAAGAAAAATGAAACTATGTTAGTTTGGGAAATATGGAAAGATGAAACAAATATGTAAATGTAACACATATATACGCCAATTCGGCGACATTCAAAACGCGTCCTAAGAACCTCTTTTTGCCTGAGGTTGGCCTACGTTGCAATTAGTTTGATAATAAATGATCCATTTAAACACATTTTAGATTTGGAGCAAACATAACTTCATTGATTAATTAGTTTGGCTATTACAACGATGTAGGCGGTCAGAAGCCAAAGAAATGAAAGTACAGGGGTGACCATAAGGCATACAAGAGGGATAGGCCACACGGCACTTTAAAGAGCTTATGAGGGAATTCAAAGAAGAAAGATGATCTATGGCCAGGCTGGGGCATCGTTATCGTCTCCCAAATCATAGTAAGTCCCCGGGTGATACTCTGGAGCTTCGTCGATTTTCCATTCCCAGTCATTTGAATCCTCCCTTTCATCAAACCCTATGGAACCATTTTCCGAGTGAGCATCTTCTACTGTTGGAGCAAGTTCATCCTCCATATGCATCACTCCTCCATCTCTAGGGTCATACAAATTGGGGTCATGCTCTGAGTATTCTTCTGGATCCTCTTCCATCTCCTCAGTTGGCTCTCTAGGATCCTCTTCTGGGTCTTCCTCCATCTCTTCATTTGGATCATCATCAACTGCATGTATGAGATGGTCGATAGACCGTGGGGTCACCTGCTGGTACATGGTTGTAGTGATGTGCATGAGGTTCAGTAGCTCCGTGCCAATTTGATTTGATCTTTGAGTGTCTATGAACCCCAAGATTCCCTCATAGCTAGGTCTAGCGAGAATTCCTCCCATCGTATACCAAGTATAATATTCAGGCGTGCACCACGACTCAACGCCCATGTCTGAGTCAAGAATACCGCACCATCCTTGTACCAAAACAGCGATACTTTCGATCGGAATTCTTCCTTCATAATCGACCTCTATCAATGCCATTTTTGACCATAGAGGAACGCCTTGGGTAATCCCAAACTGCCGGAGGACTCTTAGAGGTGCGTAAGGCTGGAAGCCTTCCAATCCAATCAACTCAATGAAATAGGCCTGGTTAGCTCTCAACAAAGCTCGGCCATGGACCCACGGTAGTCGCCATTGAATGTGGTTCCCTGTGAGGTGGGTCAGGAAAAGGCGCCAACCATCTTCATTATTTGGGGCATCCCACATGCTCAATCTCATCGCATGGCTTCTGATTTTGTTGTGTAAGTCTGCTTCAGTGCCATTTTCTGCTTGTCTTTGATAGAAGTGTTCCAACGCCCAAATCTGTAGCAATAGGTTACTTCCGTTAAAATGATCATATCCTCTAGAGCAGAGGGATAATGATCGAAATATTTCTGCCAAGATCATGGGCACCATGGTCACTCTAACAGGTCCTCTAAACATGAAGATGACCATAGGCAGTAGGTTAATGTCGACACAACCCTTTTTCTTTGGGAAGATCATAATACCCAAAAAGGCCGTGACGAAGACAATAGCCCTGAGTCTCTCCCAATCAACCCTGGAGATGAAGAATTCTTGCTGGAATTTATCATAGCTATCTCGACGACCGAACCTTTTAAACAGATAATCCAACTTGATCCATCCCTCGTCAACTCTTCGTAAACATGGGCCTACCCTCAAACCCAAAGACTGGAGAAAGCCGATTCCTGATGTAATGTGGGGGGCCAAAGGTGCTCTGCCAGTCAACGGTAAGTCAATAATTTGACTTATCTCTTCCAGTGTTGGTGTAATTTCAAAGTCTGTGAACTGGAAAGTCACTGTTGTTGGTTGCCAAAATTCAATCATTAGAGTAATGAGTGACTTGTTTGCCTCCACATTCAGCAGATCAGTTAACGACCCCAAGTGTTGCATGATCTCATTCCCATATGCCACTCGAATGTTTACCCACCATTCTTTAAGAGTTCGAGGGACCTCAGTCATCATTCTGATATTAGGAAGGTTTTGGTTGATTTGCATCTGAAAGAAAGGGTAAAGGGTATGATGAGTTAATTTGCTCCAAATCCGTTAAGTGTTTAAGTTTGGATAATTTATATCAATTTCACACAAAGTTTATGTCTTCGAGTTTTAAAAAAGAAACTCATTGACATTTGGGTGGTTTCTTAAACGCAACGACAATACCGTATACTGTCTTGCCTAAGGCTATGTAACATGACCTATTTTAAAGAGTAAGATTTTTATCCCTAGATGATTGAGAGTGAGACTGAGTAATTGGGAGAAGGTGCACTATCTTAATTGCATCAACTCTGAAACTAAGGAATTCAAAGAGAGTTTCGGAGGAGAGCAGGAACACCCCTCGCGTGTACAGTGTGTGCGTGTACGGCCAAGACTCAATAGAATGTGCAAATGACAATGTAGGAAAAGCAGTAACAACTAGTGTTTTCAAACAAAAAAGGAACACAAGCTTGAATTTCACTTGCGACCTTTCAGTCAAAGTCATATATCAATAGCAAGCTGAAAAATAAATACGTAATCGCAAATATTGTTCCTAAATTGAGTTTTTTGTAAGGTTAAAACCTAATTAAATCCCCAGCGGAGTCGCCAAGCTGTCGCACCCCATTTTGAACAGGCCGAAACAGTTCACAACATAATATGGATGTCATTCTGATTTATGAAAAAAATTGTTTTGTTTGTTTTAGAGTCGCCACCTAAATTTTAAGGAAAATATTAGGAAAACCATTTTTTAAATATGTAAATGTAAACTCTGTTTTGATTTGCGAAACCAGTGAGATTCTGAGTAAGGGTTTTGGTTACTCGAGGGGAAGGTGTTAAGCATCTCTCAAAGCCTATCTGAAGATAGTCCTTAAACTCAATTTAGAAAAATATAATTAGGAAAAACGTGTTTATTTATTTGTTTTAAAATCAATGGTAGGTAAATTGATTTTATTTTAAGAAAATAGTAAAATACAAGGTACGACATATACATGTCTATTAAATAAACTAATGGTAGTATGTTTATAAATAAATAAGTGTACTAAAGTGTATGATAATTTTATATATTGAAAATAATATAGATGTATCAAAAATAAATGTTAAGTTTAAAGGATATGAAAATTTGTCGTTTATTCACATATAGAATTAAGACGTGAAAGGAAATAAAATAAAATGAGATAATAGTCGGGTGCAAATATGTAGTAAAATAATGTGCGTATTAAAGTGTTGGGATTTATATATTATAAAAAATAAGCAACATTTATAAAAGTGATAGTAGATAGGGAAAACAATAATAATATGAAAGTGTAACAAAATAATAAGTCACGTATAGAGAAAACTAAAATAAATATAGGATTTGTACCTTTTTGTGTATGACATATATATGTATGTACCTTGTATTTTGAACATGTTGGCATATCTAAAATCTTGAAATAACATGTTAAGAAATTTAAAATATTTTAGTAATATTTGATTTGGAAAGTGACAATAACAAATATATTTTCGTAAAGGGGGTGAATTAAAGAATATAAAATAGGCCTAGCTATTGGGACTTATTCTATAGTTATATAAAAAAAAACATATAGGTCTACTTTCTTACTTATTTTTAAAAAAATAGGTATTTCTAAAGGTACATATCTTAGCCTTAAATATATTTCTAAAGGGGAATTACTTATTTTCGCATTTAAACTACTTTCAAATTTATTTGGGAGTCCTAAGCGATGAGTTTTCCTATCCCTTAAGACAAACTTTCAAAGACTAAAACAAACGGGGTAACAATTCTAGCAAGACATAAACATCCATTTTCGACTTTTAAAAAAAAGATGTTCTTCTTCCTCTTGAAAGTAGTATTTTCAAGCACTTTTAGACTCGAACTATTGCAACTTTTAAACTCTCAAAATATGGTGGTTAGCTCCAAAAATTTATACTTTTAGATCCCACAAAATGGTGTTCAAAAAACTAAGGAAAAAAACTGCATTTTTACACCAAAAAATCTGCCCAGTAGAGCTGTTAAGAGCTGTATTTTAGCTCTCAAAAACCACATTTTTTCCAAGTTGAAATCTGCACCTTTTATGCTAAAAAAAATCTGCTTGGTAAAGCATGTTAAATCTGCATTTTTTCGCACAAAAATCTGCAATATTTTTAAAGGAAAAATCTGCACTTTTACATCTTTGAGAAAGTAGCATTTTTAAGTTAGAGAAAACTGCATTTTATACTTAGAAAAATGCATTGTAAAGCTGTTAAAACAATCTTTAATTCCCAAAAAAAAATCAGTACTTTAGAAGTTATCGACTTAGCTGAAAGAGTGAAACAAAATAATCATTGAACTATATATAAATGTAGAAAAATCTTCAAGTTTCCTTTTGTTTTTTACCTCTTAGAAACTTGACTCTAACAACCTAAAGTCACGCTTAGCGACAAAAAAAAAACTTAACCAGAAAAAGCTATCACTATCCTAGACTTCTCTAACTAAGTAATCGTACGCAAATTAAATACTCAACGGGGATAGAACGATAGGTGATTATGTTCACTATCGCGTTCATACCAAAGCGACCTGTTTCGTATACACAAACACAAACAAAACAAATATAAACACAAATATCTAAACCATAAAATGTTAGACAAAGGGTAAACAACATATATAAATATCCATCTAAAAGTTAAAGTTTTTAAAGAGAGGAAGAAAGGCGATGGACACTCTAGACATGAAAATTGGCTGTTATACACGAGTTGATGATGTATTGATGAGCACAAATCTGATTTGGGACAGATGAATGGAGTCGTATCACAACTCCAAATGCGCTCCCGAGTGTACATGTGCAAAAAATAAGATGAGGAATTAGCAAATGGGCTTCCAAAATTGTCAGAAAAGCATATTAAATTATGTCCCATGAGGTCACGTGTTAAACCAAATTCAAGTTAACCTGCACCAACAGTCCTATTTCTAGAAACACGATTTCACTGATTAACATCCTTCTAAGAACCTGTGTAAGCTAAATTTGGAGTACAGAACTTATGAATGTGCTTTCTACCATATCAAAATAAGTTTAAGCATCAGTAAACTATCTAGTGAAGCACATGAATATACATTTATTCTTTGAGTCCAACAAAAGAAACAAACAATATTAATACATGTAGTTTCTAAGGAATACACGATCTACATTTACAACCAGTTTTTTACGGATTAGAGAAAGGATATTATAAAGATCTCTGCCGATCATTAAGTAGAGCTAAACTAGACTTAATCTATCGAGTTCGTAATAATACAAGATAACAACTATGTACAAACTGATCTGCAAAAAATCATTAAAGTAAATGGTGCACTTTTAGCTCAAAATAGAGAAGGGGGGGGGGTGATCACATCTACGAATTTGTTCATATTCTAGTCTATATCAAAATGTTAAAACAGTCCATAACTTGCATAACTTAGACATGCTCATCATTAATGTCTAAGAAAAGTGTCGTGAAAATCTTACTATACAACAAACAAAGGCCAAGACCAACTGAGAAATAGACCAGATAGGCAAAAAGAAACTACTGGTAATGAGCCTTTCCACATGTTTGAGAAAAATTAAAGTTCTTTTCTTCATTACCAATTTTAAAATCAAAAGTCCAAAACAAATAAGGGGCAGAAAGTCGAGCAAGCCGTCTTAGTCATTTGGGAAATCTGATAGATTTGGAGCAGAACTACATCAAAAGTCACATGCCACAATTTTGAGACTAAACATGGCATATTAAAGCTCCCAGCTCACCCCACCATATTAATTCCTAGGCAGAACCACATGTTAGATTATATATACATTAGTGAAAATAACAAGAATGCAAGTTTGCAGGATGCACTTAATCAAAATGGAGCCTTTCTTTTAAAAATAAACAAATAAATGCACGAACACTTTCACAACTACATTACAAACTCAAGAGATCGAAAGGAAGTTAAAGACAAGATGACTACTGACCTTATATAGAGCAGCAAGCAAGAGCTTCAACGTCAAGCGATTCGACTCCGAACTTCCTCGAGACTCAAATTCAAAACAGAGAACAGAAGGACAAGAAGTGAAAAGAACTTTCTAACTCTAATAAACTTGAAGCGGCTGCGATTTTTGTTTCTTTTGATCGATTGTTGGATTTTTTCCAATTTTTGGATGTTTATCCCTTGATTCTCGATCCTCTTCTGGATGTTCATCCATGATTCTTTTATAGCCAATTTTGGGGAGAGGCTTCCACTCTCAAACCCATTAGATTGAGGGCATAGCAAACCTAAATCCAATGGTTCTTTGTGTCCCTCACCTTTTCAGGCTAGCACCGGCGGTTCCTAGGCCTGCTTTGGGTCAGAAAATTAGTTGGAAAAGATGTAAAGTTGATAGAAAGGGGGCTGTGACTGATAGACGGCGGAGATAATGTTCGAAACCGCCGGATATTGTCGTTCTCCGGCGGTTCCTGGCCGTTTTTTATGGGACGAAGCGATGAGAGATTGATGAGAGAGGACGAAGGGGCATGGGGAAGGTGAGCATCTGGGGAAGAAGAGGATTCTAGGGAAAGGAAAATGTCCTTTTCTGAAAAAGAAGAAGAAGAACATTGGGGTCTTTTCTCTATTGGGAAAGATGAAAAAGTTTGGGATTTAATTTGGGTCGTCCGATCGTTTGATCGGATGGTTAACAAAATAAGGGGTTTAAAATAATAATAATAATAATAATTTATATATATATATATATAAGAATGAATTAATTAAAGTCGTTGGATTAAAATAGAGGGTTTAGATTTAAAGTTAAGAAGCACAATCCATGTGCTTCCTACGTGGCGCACACGGATTGACTGAATCAAAAGACTTGGATTGCCAAATTTTATTTGAATTAGGTCCATTTAATTTATAACCTTTTGTTTATTAAATAGCCATAATTTATAGAATTAAAAATAATTATTTTGCAAAACTAGTTTATTTGATAAAGTTAGTCAATCTTAAAATTAAATTAATATAAATTAGTAACTCCTTAATTAATTAAGCTTTCTAATTTTAAACAATGTACGAAAAATATCTATTGCGACAAAAGAAATTATATTTGAACAAAAATAGACTCAATTATTAAGAACGACACTTATTTAAAAAAATGAGAAAGTAAGTAGTAATATAATATTTTAAATTTTTATAAGAAATTGAAATAAATTTATGAGGTAAAAAAAAAAAAAATTAAAAACATTTTCGTGCTCCTTTAAAAAATTCATAACGTATATATATATATTTTATTATTATTATTATTATTATTATTATTATTATGTGAAGAGCCAAAATTGGGTGTCAATAGCTTGCCCCTTTCTTTGTCCATGGAAGAGAGTAAAGAAGACGTGGACAAAGAAATATTGACACAATCCAATTTTAGGCGACCCATCAAAATACACTTTGAGCAATAACTTGGCAAGAATGTTTATGGAGTTATAGCCGAACTCTGGCTTCTGAGCTGCCTACATATCTTAGGTTTCATGAGAAATCAGGCCCCATGTAGTTCGAGAACATAGCAAATTTTATTTAAAAATTTGCCCCAGTATCGAATTATGGTAATACTGAAATCTTTCGATGGTAAGGTATGAAGAGATTAGCACGAATAGAGGGATGAGATATAGTTTTAAAGAAACTTGAATGAGAAATGCTCTGTAGCAATTTCTACTGAAGACTTAAGGTAGATAGATGAATTTTCAAAAGGATGCCCCAGTGTCGAGTTGCAATGAACTGAGGCATGAAAGAGCTATAAGTGAAATTTAAATCTGAACTTCTGAAAATCGAGTCGAGTTGAGTTTTGAAAGTGAATCCTTGACGTAGCTAGTGATGCTTGACATTGCACTAGCTTGCCCTAGTTTGCTGCTTAGAGGGAGTTCCTCGTTGTGATGCTTTGTCCTGCAAAACATGTAAAAAGGTGAAAAGTACCTGTTGCAATTCAAAAATTATGAATTGAAATAGTAATGAAAAGAGTAGAGTGTAGATGTTCAAACGATTGTTGATGTCTCTTTTTGTATTGTGAATGTGATGTATGTAAAGTAACTTGTAATGTAGAGGCCCTCGACTGGCGGGGCTTGTTGTAAAAAGCATGTATCTGGCTGTGTAAAGCTTGTAATGTAGAGCCTCCGGCTGGCGGGGCTGTTGTAATGTAAAAGCCTGTATCCGGCTATGTAAAGCTTGTAATATAAAGCCTCCGATTGGCGGGGCTGTTGTAAAGTAAAAGCCTGTATCCGGCTGTGTAAAGCTTGTAATGCAAAGCCTCCGGCTGGCGGGGCTGTTGTAATGTAAAAGCCTGGATCCGGCTGTGTAAAGCTTGTAATGTAACATATTATTGTTAGCTTATGACAGCGTCGCTATACTTGCATGCCCCCGATCGGTGGAGCTTCGGTGACGTCGCTACGATGTTAGTCTCCGATTGACGGAGTGTTGCTTCTTTTTCTTATATACAAGCTCCGATTGGCGGAGTTCGGTCGATGTTTGCTATGTACAGCCTCCGGTTGGCGGAGTTTGACAATGTTTTCTATGTACAACCTCCGATCGGTGGAGTTTGAGTGACATTTGCTATATACAACCCCACACTTGTGGAGTTTGGCGTTGTTAGACGGTGGTCTCCGATTGGCGGAGTTGTTGATGAGGTTAGATTACAAGCTCCAGTTAGTGGAGTTATTTTGACAGAAAATTAACCATCCTATCTCCCTACGAGGGCCCTCTTTTCTTCAATATTTGATCTAGATCTTGAGCGTTCCTGCAAAGATTTAAACAAAATATATTTTAGTCATAAGATGCAAGTTGAAGTATTTCCAAGAAATGAAGTAAAGAAAGAGTATTTTGGCTCATGATTGTGAGAAATCGAATGGCGTTTCCGGTCATGCCCCAAGACTTGATGTTATTTTCTTGATTCATGTGTTCCTGCACTCAAAGAAAATTTTAGTTTGGGAGGGGGTGTTGATTTGTATCGATTTGCGGATTGAAACCTCGTCACTAGAATTCTTCGACACCTTGTCAGTACCGCACATAGTTTCTTAACCTAGAGACTTGGTAGGTGGATGAGTGGAAAAAATCTTTTTTGAAAAGAATTAGCTTGTTTTTCTAGAAAATAAGTATATTACGTATATATTAGGTATATATATATATATATATATATATATATATAGTAATTATCCTGCATTTTTAGATTATGACATGTTCTGAAGTCCATCGAACTTTCCATTTTGTTGACTATATCCAACATAGTCATCCTGTAGCTTTTACCCTTCAGATGAAGCTTTCCTAGATTCTTCTCTTTTTTTTTCTTTTTTTTTTTGCAGACATTGTGACGATCGATAATCTTCAATATTCTGAGGTTACGCTAACTATGAGGAATGTCTCCTAAGGGTATGCAGAGAATTGATCGAGCCTGACTCAGGCTGCCTACGTATCCCCAAAATAGGAATCAG
>JAJOOO010080304.1:0-31927 GCA_029582685.1 Solanum piurae
TATTTTTTATATCTTCCCTGTTTTCTGTATTTCTTATAGTAGTTATCGGTACATCCAAATTGGGGTGCTACCTTATCTTTACAACATGATAAGTTTTTATTATAGTTCTTTCCATTTTCATTTCTTCTCTGTATTTTTCACATATTTCTGAATACCATTTTTGTAGGAATCTTATTCTTGCTCCTAATGTATCTTGTAATCCTGCTTCATTCCAATCTTTTATTATTTTTGAACTAAAAGGTTCTGGTAGTTTTGTGAAATATAATCTTCTTATTTCTTTTCCTTCTTATGTATTATATGTTCCTTTGTAATAATATTCTCTAAATACACATGTATATTCATCTATATAACACATGTTACATATTGCTAATTTTAACATTAAATTTCTATTTAACTGTTTTTCTTTATTTTCTTCTTCTGTTTCCGTGGTTGTACTACTAAATTCATTTCCTATAGCTATTTCATACTTATTCAATATATCAATTGGTGTTGTTGCTAATTCACCATCTATTCTTTTATTAATTTTTAATGTTTTTATACTTTCTTCTGTAAGGTTTTGTAACCATAATTTTACTGTTCCTATAAGTGTTCTTTCTATGTATCCTGGTACTTCCGTCATTCCTATTTTATTATCTATTATTTATTTTGATATATATCCTATCCATAGTTGAATCATTTTATTTATACCTGTTACGCAATCTAGATCTAAGAAATTATTTTGTGTAGTTGTTGGAGTTGGTGTCCATTTTTTATTTAGCCTTTTATTCCATATACTATTGTCTCTATCAGATTGTTCATAATTAGCTGTGTAATATACTGGGTCTAATCTTTTTGGATTTTTTACTCCTGATGTGCTTGCTTTTACCTCTTTTTTATCTTCATCTATGTCTCCTGTATTTATTTTCGTAATTTCTTGTGTTATTTCTTGTTCTTCAATATTTGCTAACATTTCAGCATATGTTTTGCTTATATCCGAACCTTGCTCTAAATGTTCTTCGTTTATGTCATCAATTCTAAATTCTGGTTCTAGTTTTTTAGGGTCGTCCATTTCTTGTAATTTTTCCTTAAATATTTCTATTTCGTTTTTTAGTTTTGTTTCTAGTTCTTTTTCTTTTTGTTTAATTGTATACATTTCTTTTAGTGTAGCTAATTCTTTTTCTAATTCAATTATCCTAGCATTTTTTGTTTCTTCTATTTGTATCAGAGCCAGATAGTAAAGAACAAAACAGACAAAATTTAATTAAGACAGTTATAGAAAAACGCCAAGAATTAAGAAATAAAGAAGAAAGACTTAATTATAACATATATGCAGCTATTTTAAATGAATAAACAACCAATTATTTAAATGGAAATTCCGTATGGAGCTATTATTCACGAGAACAAACTATGATATATTCAAACTCCAGAGAAAGAAAAGAAGCAGATATGGAAGAAATACGACAATGGATATTGAGTTTATTAAAACCAGAGCAGCAACCAACTACAAGAGCAATACAATTTTTTTTATTTCACCAGAGATAATGAAAAAAATTTGCAAGACTATTGGACACAAATATCCAGATCATCAATGCACCAAATGCTATGGAGAAGATAATGTGATTCCAGATGTCCAGTTGAAATAAAGAAAGACAAGATAAAAAGCGGAAATGACTGACAAGATAAAAAGGAGAAAGCAGCAGACAAGATAAGGCATCAGTTAAAGTTGTTTGGACCTATTGTGAATTATTATGGAATAGATGTAAAGTAGATATAAAGTAAATAATAGTGGAGATGTAAAGTAACATATGTAAAGTATAAAGTAAATAGTGAGGACAGATGTAAAGTAGAAATAGTATAGAGTAAGAGGAATTTAGACGTATCTTTTGTATAAATAGAGAGCCATTAGGCACAACTAAGGCAAGACTTTCTCGACGGAAAGCAAGCCTCTTTGTAAACAAAAATACTGTCAAATAAAATATCAAGCTTTAAGCAAGGAACTATGGATCAAAATATACCAGATATCACACAGGTATATCTATTTATGATTATGCATAGCTAAATTTATTAATTCCTGAATATCATGACATGATTAAATAAGTTTATATTAGTTATTATATACTAGAATTATTTGAAGCATGTTTTCTAGTTTGTTAACATGAGGAAAAAAAAGAAAACTTCCAGAACTATGCCATCCTAAGGTTGAAACCATAGGCGAGGAAGCTGTGAGGGGAGTAAACAAAGTTGATGCGTTGTTTAGGAACAAAGTATCTTTGAAAGTACGATGTTAATAGTGACAGAAAAATATGGTTTGAAAATAATCTAGTTTATAATAATCTAATATGGATATTATTTTATTATGCATATGATATGAGGGAATTATTGATTAAACAACAAGAATGACTACTTACCTACATGATGAAATGATAAGGAATTACGAAACACTAATCTTATATATACTCAAGGATAAAAAAATCATTGAATTAAGGAGGTTAATATGGGAAAAGATATTTAACTATGAAGAACTAGAGCTACTAGACCAAACATGGTATGAGATAGAATTACATGAAATATATACAGATTTAGAACGAATTGATATTAACGATTTAGAATTAGATTCAGACTAATGATAAATTACGAATACTTACAGTATTGGCAGGAAACTGTTGAAAACATAAGCCTTTTAGGAAACCTGATAAAAGAAAATATAGAAAAATATCAGGGAACTCAAGACATACAATATATAGAATATATTCTAGAAAATATAAAAGAAATAATTAGACTAATACCCTTGAGAAAGGAGTATTATGAAAAAATAAAATCAAAATTTGCATTCTACTGTTTAATTTTTTATTTTTTTTAACATTTGAGTTCTAAAATTACCAAAAAGATGATTTCTATAGTTAAAAACATTTTTAAAATTGTACTATTCAAAAAGCTAACTTGATTTTAAATTGTGAAGACTAAATATAGGGGATGTAAAAAATATAGTGAAGATTGAAAAAAAAATGGGGTGCACAAAATATGAAAGAAAATGATAATTGCTGAGCATTTAAAATTTATAATAGATGGTAAATTTGTAATGATATAAAGAGAATGGGCCCACATTGTTATACATGTTTAAAAGGCTATTGGTGAGGGAACAAGACAAGGCTAAGTACATAGTACAATTTGTATTGCTCATTGTACAACTCTTTAAAGCCATGATCGTCCTTCCTTGGCTCTTCTATATAATTAGATGATTATTATCCGTGCTAAGCACGGGCCCAACAATTTAAACTCTAATATAAAATTATTTGTGTGATCTACCTATGAAATATGTTTGAGATTCAATGTAACTATAAATATTTTAAATAACCATAATATCAAAATCACAACATCCACCATTTAGTAACGAATCATATTTCTTAGCTTACACAATAAAAGAATCCACGTCAAATAAGAAACAAGCAAGAAGCACTATCATTTTTCTTTCAAGTTTCAACAATTAATTCAACAGTAAGTCGGTCATACATTCACGATTTAATATCCACATTCAAAGCTTATCAAACATATTATGAGGCGGCAATCAAATATTATTGCAGAGATATAGAGAACACATAACAAGAAAATCTACTTGCAAAGCATACTCCGTCACTATTAATTGAGTATTTATCATTTATTTTATGCTACATAATCAAGAATCAATACATCATCAAGTAACTGACACTACTTCAAGAGGGTTTAGATACTATCTCAATCAAAATTCAAGAAATGTTAGAGAAAATAGTGAAGAGGATGTGATTATACTCCACAAGACATGTGATTAATTTTTGGAACACTAGATCTCTCCAAGAAATATTGGAGCAAATAGTGAAGACATGTGAACAACCACTTCCATCTTTTGTTTGCTCAAGCTTAGGCAAAATGGTCTGGTGGACCTTATACTTATACCAGTTTGTATTGTGTACCCTTCTACTTAATCTTTTACCAATTGAACCCTTACACTTAGTAAATTTTGCTAGCTTGATAAATATAAAATAGAGATGAATATTGAATATTGAACTTGAGCATTGCGATTTTTGTGCACCGTAGCTTATGAGTTGTACCTGCAATTACACACAAAAGGTTTGAAATAAAGGGAGTAAAAGAAAAACTCAAAATCAAGTAATTCCAGCGTAAGAGGAAATCTAGACAATTTATCAGGCAAAATCTTACTATTTTTATTGTTAAATCTGTTCTCTAAAGCTCACCTAAAGAGTATTATTTAAAAATTGAAACTGAAAAAAGGAAAAGAGTAATAGAAGTGAAGTGTTGGACATTTCTAGACCGAAGCTTAGGAAGGCAACATATGGGGAATTAGCTTAAAATGACATCAAAATTATCAATTCAACCAAAATTTAGAACTGAAAAGCCATAATTGAAAAATTGAAAGAGATGTGGAAGAAATTTGTACAAAAACTGAAAGAAAAAGAATACCTAAATTATATGTGACAATCAGCTGACGAGAGTTCTGGCTTTCCCAACCGGACAAACTTCTAGGGAATAAACAAAAAGAATTGAAATAGTATTCTTTAGAAGAAGACAGAAGAGCAACAAATACACTGGAAGAAGATTTGCAGAGAGTGAAAAAAAGGACATACCTAACATGAGAAGATGAAGATACAGATTTAACCGATATTTACATGGACTGCTAATGATGAAAATGGATGGCTCCAGAGTTATGAAAACAGTGCATTAGTAAGGGTAAATATATGTTTTTGCTAACTTTTCTACTTTTGTGTTCTCCTTTGTCTTGGAGAGGCAAATATACATATCGTTAGTGGATTTAAACCCAAGGTTTCTTTGATCAGTTTCTTTGCATTAGAAGAAAGTCAGGATCGACATGTAAATTTAGCTTTATGCATCTGCTATCAAATCAATTCCTCGTTATGTGCCATTCCTAGAGTTTTGCCCATAATTTTCACTTATTTCAACAATATTCACTTATCTCAACATTCTCTTTCAAATCATAAGTAATTGTCCATCCTCCTTAAAAAACAAATCAATTAACTTAATGTACATTTAGATTCAGTTATGCAGTTAATGTTGGCAAATTTATATAGAATTGTTGATACTTGATAGATATGATTGAGTAAAGAACGACTTTGCAAGAAAAAAGAAATTTCCATAGGTGAACTTGTTGTGGTAGAGCACTCACAATGCAATATAATAGTTTCGGATATACCTAGCAGTGCATCTCACCGATGGTCCACTGAAAAAATGCATGCCAACATGATGAAAACTATCACTACTTTGAGGAAAGAATTGAAAGTCAATTTTGATTAATTTTTTAAAAAAATGCAATTACTTCTTAAAATAAAAATTTGAAACTAAAATTCCAAATTTGGATCCCTTTTTTGTACTCATCTACTGGATTTCTAAATGAAATCTCCCTTCATAAAAAAATGAACAGATTCAGCTTATATTACTTCAACCAATCAGCTTTTCCGTGAGACCGTGACCATGTTGAAATAAATTTATGCTTTATAATCGTGAAATAAGAATTTGTTAATCATAGCAAGGCCTACAACACCACACTGACAGTACAAACACATCAAGCCAATTAGTCAAGCTAGAACTACTGCCTAAGATTTATTATCCATCTTACAACTATTTTTTGCATTAACTATTACACCAACAACTTATCTCCAATAATTTCAACTACCTCGACTGAAGAGTCGAGCCAAATTCAAGAAAAAAGCCAAAATTCAAAATGAACCTAAAACTCCACCAGACTAACAATTATGGCTAAGTTGTGCAAATTCTTTAATTTTGATAATGCACCCGTTTTGGATTCTCCAAAAACACATCTTTGGAGAATTAAGCGGACACCATTAATATTTTTGAAGAGTCCGAACAACATAGGATTATGAAACTTGAAACTTTGTATAACTAAGAAATGTACAAACTATGAAAGAATGTTATAACATTACAAAAGTGAATCCATTATAAGCCTGTAGAGCTTTTTGAAAGAAGCATCTTTAGACTACTTGAAAACTTTAAACTTATTTTCGCTATTCTAAAGTAATGTTAAGCTCTACTCTACAAAAAATATCTTAAGACATCTCTAGTTCATTTTCAGACAGTCTAGTTGTGGGTAAGATGACCGCTCAATTACAACTAACTAATGAATTCAGATGCTTATGTCTATATGTCATGTCCCCAAGTTGATCAAATATTCAAAGTTAACAAACAATGATGAGATGTTAATCCTCCTAAATGATATGCATTTTAAAGGAATATATCATCAATTAAATAGCTCCAAGAAACACAAATAGCCAAAAATAATACTCTACACAAATTAACTTCTTTAGAATAGCAATAATATTTTCAAAATGGACCGACTCTTGACGTCTATCTCTCTAGATGAGCTATATATATTTTGGATAAGTAATAAGAGACTCTCCATGAAGTACACCTTTCACTAAATTTTTTGTCAAACAGGTCTCATAAATAAGTAGAATCAATGATAAACTCATCCAATGTCATTCCATAATATTAGAGTCAAAGAGGAATAGCGTACCTGCGGCAATTAGCACTAACGAATATTATATTCATACTTGTTCGGCGCTCTTGTTAGTTGTCTTAGTTGAACCAAAATACTTGATATACCGGAAATGTGAATCATATTACACTTGTGGTAGCAAGTCTGAATATAAATAAATATTTTATAGTATAACTATTTTACAATGATTTGATTCAAGCTTGTGAGTAAATATTACATCTCCCCTAAAAGAAACTGAGTATTATATCCTTATGGCATCGTCTACGCCTGATTTCCAATTTATGCAACAATAAATAGTTTTCACGACAAAGGTACTTTAATGGCAAGAGAAAAAAAAACTCGCAAGAATCACATAACTTGTTGCTTTGGGCCAAATATCCAAAATAAGTTGAAAATGCAGTAAATTTGTGTATTGATCAAAGTAGACAAAACGTGGGACTCCAACCCAAACGATAGTTTGACCATTTGCTTTATCTGTTCCATGACTCTTTCGAAAACAAATTTAATTCCTTTCTAATCTGTTATATCATACCTTTTTTTAATTTGTTAGTCGTTTCACAATGCACAACTATTTATTTTTCTAACCTTTTGGGTTAGCCGTCAATAGTTTGAGTTAGATGTCAATAGATTTTCTTGTCACGTGTATTCCCAAAAAGGTGCGTAACTGACTGAGCTAGTACACTTCTGAATGTGTTTGGTAACTGAATGCTCACTGTTTGTGTATTATATATCCCAATAAACAGCATTATATATCAAAATCACTGAAATGTAATGATAAATATTACTCCCTCCGTTTTAAAAAGAATGACCTTCTTTCCTTTTTAGTCTGTTTAAAAAGAATGACCTCTTTCTTATTTTGGTAACATTTTAATTTCAACTTTCCACATGACATGTTTAAGACCACAAGATTAAAGGACAATTTTGTACATTTGACATAACTTTAATTTAGGACCACATAATTTAAAAGTCTTTTTTATTTTCTTAAACTTCGTGTCAAGTCAAACTAGACCATTCTTTGTGAAACGGAGGGAGTATCATATTTACACCACTATGTTATACATTCTACCTGCACTAAATAAACAACAACAACAATAAAATACTCAGTGTAATCACACAAGAGAACTTTAGGGCATCAAAAAGACAACACCACACAAATTTCAATTTGATTATATTGATGTGTTCTGCTTTGTCTTCCAAACATCTAAAAATTCTTTCGTTTTTGTATTGTCCACCAAATCCTCTTCTCCTTTATGATGCTTAAGTTGTTCCATCATAACAAATTAACAATAACTCCTTGTTGAGTAGGACAGTGTTCAGTTTTAGATTAAATAAGTTTAAAAACATGTTTCAAAGCTGTGAGCCACCAAAAAGTGGTGGGAAAAAGAATAAATATACCTCGAATTATCGTAAATAGTATGTCAATACCCTCCGTTATACTTTAAGGTTGTATTTACCCTTACCGTCAATATTTTAGGTTGTGTATACCCTTGAGATTAACGGCTGGACACCTGGCTACATCTCAATAATTTATCAAATATATTTTTTTATCCGAAATTAAAGAAAACTCACCCATCTTCCCTAACCCATCCATAACCCGAATTAAAACCCATCTTCCATTACAATTCCCTTCAAACAGTGCTAATTGTTCATCTTCTTAATTCTCTTCTTTAATTCTCAAAAATTTCACTAACATTAGCCATTTTTTGTGTGTTTTAGAGTTCATAGATGATTGCGCACAAAACCATCAAGTTAATTTTGTGATTGGCCACCGCCGCCGTCGCTGCCTTCTTCTCCGAAGTTCACACACAAACATTTGAATCATTAGAAATTAAATTTGTGGCGTTTCTCTTGATGAAATATAGTGATTTTTTATGGGTTGTGTCCGCCTTGGAGAGGCGTCCAACTTGGCATTGACCTTGCTCCGTTAAGACCGCCGAAAAACCGTTCTCGACGACCAATAGTGGTCTGCCAGAGTTCAAGCCGTTTGAATGAATCAAAATTTCTTGATGTAGAAGAAAAGAGGGTGGGGAATCAAGGGGTATTTCTTAATTTTAAGTTAGGATTGGAGTTTCCATACATGTGAGTAGTGCAAAATATTTGAAAAATACTACCAAATGAGTAAAACCTTGTGCAGAGCCCATTTCCTTCTCGACCTTAGCCTATATTTCACGAAGAGCACCTGCTTCATCCTCAATCTCCTTTAATCACTTATTCATATTCTCTAACTCCTTAGCATTAGGGTCATGGTCATCCTTAGATTCATTGTCCCGGTGCTCCATCTCCACTCTCTCTAACTGTATTATAACACAAGTGTTCCCTCGGGGCGCAGGGCCTGAGATGGTGGTTAGTCGAATTATTTCAAAAAAGGTTTCGGGTGGGTTTAAAATAGAAATGGGCCAGATTTATTTTTAAATTTTGGGTAAAAAATAAATAAAAATCGGGTTAGTCATTGAGATGAAACCACGTGTTCAGCTGTTAGTCGCAAAGGTATACACAACCCAAAATATTGACGGTAAGGGTATATAAAACCTTAAAGTATAACAAAGGGTATTGACATATCATTTATGATAGTTTGGGGGCATATTTGTCCTTTTTCCCAAAAGTGATATAGGTGGCTAATTCTTTCCATATCTTCTCTACACATATTGCACAAGTTAAAACTCCTTTTGGTAGATTATCATATGTTAAATAAGATTGGCGGGCTACGAACCATGTAAAATAGGCCACCTAATAAGGGACATTTGTGTCCCTGATTCATTTTTATGCATTATCCAACATTTAAACATCCTACATGAATTATTTTGGAACAAGATCTCACAAAAGATCACCTTTACTGCTAGAAATCTACCATACTCGTCTCTCTCATATAGGTTACTTCATAAGGACCATACTGGACTCATGACCTAGGCTACAACTCCCAACAAATATGACTGCCAAAGTAGCACAATAGAAAGAGGTTACACAAGTATCTTACGTGTTCTAAGCCACATTCAACCATTGAACAAATCATGATTGAATGAAGGATTCATTTATACCTTTGTGAATGCAGCATATTGACCTAAAAAAATTAATCGTTGCTTCACACAAATAGTTAATATTACTTGAGTTGTAAGTAAAAATAAGGTTAACCAGCTTTTGTCTAGGAAGCACAACAAAAGAATAGTAATAGGCAGAAGCAAATATAGCTTCAATGGTTTTAGTTTTTTTGAACCATCAAGGGGCAAGAATTTGTTAACATGTTTTTATCGAGACGCCATTATATTTGCATAATTCTAGTATAACTGAAATACAACAAATGTTCATAAAAATCATGGGAAGAAAATGTAAATCGGGACAAAAATGAATTGCAAAAAGAAGACAAATGTCCCAATAGGAAAAGGTAAAGTGACTTGTAAAAATTACCTCTAATAATGTATAGCACACTTATCATCAAAGATTTCAAGACTACGATTAAAATAGACAATTTTCCTACAAATAGGAGCAAACAAGAATATATGGCATCAACTTTTATTTTTTGTTTTATCCTTTTAACATAACAATGTACCTATTAAGAAACTACAATAAAGTAATTGTTTACCTAATGAAAACTCACTGACGCACCCAATTTACTGGAGAATTCAGCTCTCCATCAACACCTTTTTGGTGAATATTCAAAAGAAATCAGGAAAAGTCTGGACAAATAAATCGGGTATCGAAGAGGGCATAGGAATAAATCAAGAATTCATACACAAACACATAATGAACCCCACAATCTTTTACGAAAAATATGACAGAAGAGAACTGAAGATTAAGAAAAAATAAGAAGAGAAAAAAACACCTACAGATTGTTTGACAGAGAAGACAACACTACTGAAGAGTGAGGACTGAGGTGTGATAGAAAGAGAGAAGATCTCTTTATTTGTATTGATGAAGTGTGATTCTAGAGAAAATCTTTTTTATATTATAAATAATGTGTGGATGATAGGTTGCCACGTAGGTAGAGCAAAATATATAGAATGTCCCCATTAGTATAAGCTGATGGTTCTAGAGCTATAAACCTAGTGGTAAAATTATTTTTATACCCTTGGTCGTTCTAGGCTTCAGTTTTCTATATAATACTAGATACGCATAGCCCGTGCTGATACGCTCAAATTACACCTCCCTAAAGAAGTATAAGCAATCGTTATCAACTAAAAAACCCAACTTGTAGGTTGGGGTCGGTCCCACAAGGAAAATGGTTTAGACTTAAATTTAACCAATAATTATATTCGTTTAGTCAAATTACTTCCAGAAACAAGTAATTAAAGGGGAGGATTTGTGAAACAAATTGTAAGAATTCAGTAAGTAATCAGTAAACGAAAGTCAATTTTGGTTGTTATCAAGATGAGAGAATTAACTAGGGTATATGTGTTCCCCACAAGCTCATAACGCAGTAATCCTAATAATAGCAATCCTTTCCTAGTGTATTACATGCAAAGTGATAAGCTAGGTATCTCTAAATCCTTGGTCCGGCATCTAGAGAATTTTACCCCGCACCTTGGTCCAGCTGCGTGTGTATAATTTACTAACCCTTACCTTTACCTCATATAGACATCACATCGATGTTTGGCTTAGTTATCACTTCGCACCAATCGACAGTAGACTATTAGATAGTATCACACTAAAACTATGTTGATAATTCTTTTCTTGTTGATTACCTCCTTGGTCCGGCAAGTAGAAACAAGGCGAGTTCTAATGTTACGCACCGTTAAAAGACTTTCAAACGAAAGAATTATCAATGCATGCAAAACACTATTCAAGAATTGCTTGTTTACTATTCATACTTTGTTAATCGCTCATGGTTCCCACAACCCTAGTTGTGGAGTTTAGTTACCCATAATCATATGAACACAATTCATTGTTTTAGATGAAAGAATTATGAACTTACGTAATTGAGAATAACAAATCCTGAATTTCAACTTGAATTTCAAAACCAACTTAGGAAATCAAGAATTTCTAGGTTTAAAAAATAATAATCTAAAGTCACAAAGTAAAACTAAAGTAATAAAGTCTAACCCCCAAAAATGAGGTTTACATGCCCTATATATAGAAAAATAAGTCCTAACTAAAAAGGAAACGAAATAAGGAAATTATGTTCGGGTACGCGTCTTCATTCCACGAGACTGACTCACGGTCCGTCACTGGATCTACGGTCCGTGAGTCCCTTCCGCTACCTAGGACTTAGGAAATATTTTCAGCTTCCACAACTCAACTTCTCTAAAGCAAAGGACGGACCACCAGTACGTACCGTAGATTGATCTACGGTCCGTCGATCCCTCTCCGTAGCTCCACAATTAGAATCTTTAAAAAATAGGTATTGGAACTCTCGCAGTATGGTCCGTAGATCAATCTACGGACCGTCAATGGCCACCGTGGTTCCACACTTGGTCAGATTTCCTTGATTTTCCGTGCCTGCTGATCTACGATCACCATCTACGGAGCGTCAATGGACCTACGGTACGTAGATCACCTCCGTAGATACCCTTTTCTGCACATCTTTCAGCTGTCTCTTTATTTCTGCATCCAAACAGATTTCCTGCAAAAACACAATAAAAAGACATAAAAATTAATACAAAAAGGCCCTAGACACACACAACTCTTAAGTGAAATGTATTAAAAATAACGTAAACTCACAGTATATCAACACCTTCAACTTAAATTTGTTGTTTGTCCTCAAGCAACACATTAAGACTCTAAACGACACTTGTGTAGAAGCAAGCAATTTAAGCACAAGCAATCACATGGCTCTCTATCCCAACTCTCTTTTCGGGTGCAAAATCTGTTCTCTTAGACTCGACAAGCTAATTCATGCGGATCAAAATATGATAAAGATCGACCAACCAACACACAACATACAATGTTTCACTATCACCAAGGTACCGACTTTTCGACAATGTAACTAGTGCCCTTACTTCAAACGAAATCCCTTTTTCACACAATGAATATGAATTTGAGTACAAGGATTCATTCAACACTTACACTCAGAAGTAACTTCAAGTACAATTAGTGCTCAATACCATAGGCTTGCCCTTATTTTCACTGCTTAGACTCTCCAAACTAGATTCTAGGATCACTATAGGACTTTCTTGGCTTGTAACGTAGGCTCAGAGTCAGGTGTGGTACATTTGGGTACTTCTTAGTTACTTTCTGCCCTCCTTGACATTACATTAGGCTTTCAATCTCTTTTTGCCCTATTTTTTTCATCCTACTGTTTTACCTTCTTTCCCTTGATTTTCTTCAACCATGGATGTGACTTTAGACTTTGTAGCTCTTTATTTTTCACTTTCATGTTTTTCTTGCGTTTTATTCTTTTGTTTAGCTTTCAACAAGTCACATCCCTTCCTCTCTTTTATTTTTCTCTTTTTTCAACATCAAACTCTTTTCATACCCATTTTTCTTTTGGTTTCCTCTTTCATAGCCACCCTCAACTTATGGATTTTCCATTGGTTGAGGTGAACAATACCCGATGTCGGATCAGGGCCAAGATTGAAGTTACTTTTTACATTAGCCACCCTCAACTTAGGCTTTTGGCCTAAGTCGAGGTGCACATGTCCAAGGAGGGACCGGGGTCAACATAGTACATTATGGGAAAGTGAGTTAGGGGTTTAGAAAGAAATGGTCTAATTTAGGCTCAAAGCATTTGGATCAAAGAGAGCATTTATTTCATTTGGTTGAATTCTTCTTTTAGGCAATTTGTGGACTTATCAGAACAAGGGCCTATGATCACTTCCTAGCCTCTACAGTAGATTGTCTTAGCAGGACTAACCGAGAAAGTTCTAGATTGGCACAAAAACTGTTTGAACAATCAACTATTCTCACACACTCTTGGCACATAGTTTCATTATCAGACTATCAGATTACCCAGTTCAAGTTTTAGCTTAAGTCATGCCATCAAATTGGTTCATTATCAGACTATCAGATTACCAGTTCAAGTTTTAGTTTAAGTCATGCCATCAAGTTGGTTCATTATCATGTCATACTCAGAGACAACACATTCAACTCATTCTAGTCTGCATATTTTAGCACATAACACCTGAATTTTTGGACGGGTATCATTTCTTTCAAAAAATTTGCCATCATGCTTCGTTCTTTCTCATGCTTCTACACATGCAATCCTAACACATGCCGGTTCAACAGAAATTAAGCAGTCTCTTGGGGAAAAAGAACACAGGCAAGAAAACCCCAAGAAAGGATGTATGAGTTGGGTTACTCAGACTTCACCCTATCACTAACAATCCATTTAGCCCACCCCCAACAAAAATAGATGCGATTGTGCCCAATGCATACAAAAACAGTAAAAGATAATGGATTGGGTGAAGCAAACCTGTGGCGCATAGCGCCGAAGACTCATCAACAAGCGGGTGGGTTCGATTTCCCGGATCCCGCTGGAATAATACTTGGGTCACCCTCAGTAGTGCCCACATCATCCATCATAGCACCCTCAGTAGTGCTCTCGGTCACTCTAACCGCACCATCAGTGGTGCTCACATCGTCCCTCACAACAGGCGGGAGCTCTACAACTGGGGCAGAACTCGATGCCCCTGAAACACTCTCACGCACCCTCTGCTGGCGCACTCTTCATCTAAAATTGAAGTCTTCTTAGCCTCTTTCTCCCGCCTACACTGTCTATTTTTGGGATTTCCTCCTCAGTGCGGCTAGAACGGTGCCTCTTACCGTTGGCACGTGTAGGCTCGGGTTCCTCCTTCTACGGTTCGTAGATCGATCTACGGTCCGTAGATGGGGACCGTAGATCACTCTTACACTTAGAAAAATTTAGAGACTTACCTGGGATCTACGGTTGCCGTTAATGGTCCGTAGGTTGACTTACGGACCGTCGATGGGGTCCATAGACCTCTGCACCAAAACTTTTTCTGCAGATTTTGCCTTGCGTCCCTGCACATGTAGTAACCAGTAGGCCATTCTTTTTACATTTTTTAGTCACAGACCCTATGCTATATCTAGCCAACACTAATACAAAAAAAATAAAACACCTATCTAAAGGGTTACAAAAATTCAAATAAACACGGAAAACTCCTAAATTGAAAAGCAAAACCTATAGTTGGCTAGATTGTACATCTTGGGTTGCCTCCCAAGCAACGCTTGATTTAACATCACGGCACGACGCAGGCTCCTTGATTACTCAGACTTCATCAAGATGGCATGCTTCTATTACTGCATTTACACTCTTAGAATTTCCCATGTAGCTTTTTATCCTCCGGTAGTCAGTTTTGAACCTTGTCCCACTTCTTTTCTTGAGCTCAACCACTCTATGTGGGGGCACTTGGGTAACTCTGAATGGTCCAGTCCATTGGGACTTGAATCTTCTAAAAAAATAGCACAACCTTGATTTATACAACAACACCAGATCACCGAGAGCTAGGTTGCGCTTTTCTAACTTTTGAGCATTGCGCTTCTTATCCTTGTGCAAGGCTGCACCTAATTTCTCCTTACTAAACACTTCAACCCCTTTTCTGAAAGTGTGACTCACTACATATACCGATTTAAGATCACTTTCTTGCTTCATAGACTTACAGATAAAGGTCACCTTTTATTTATTTAGTCGGAACTTCATCTTCCCTCTCTCTATATCGACTAAGGCACACCTAATAGCAAGGAATGGTCTCCCTAAGATGATGGGGACCTCAAAGTCAACCTCGCAATAAAGTATAACAAAGTCTGCTGGAAAAATGAATGACCCAACTTTCACAAGGACATCTTGAAGAACTCCAATGGGCTTTTTCACAGTTCTATCAACCATAAGTAAGTGCATCGCAGTTGGTTTTGGACTCTTAAACCCAACTTCTTATAAATTGACAATGGCATCAAATTAATGATGGCACCCAAATCACACAAAGCTTTCGCAAAATGCACCTTACCGATGGTGCATGGATTAGTGAAAGCTCCAGGATCCTCTTTCTTTTGTACCAGTGACCTTGTAGAAATGGCACTACAATGCTGCAACCTCTCATCATTCTCAAAACTGACAGCTCTATTTTTGGTCTCCAAGTCCTTCATGAACTTTGCATACCCATACATTTTCTCCAAAGCTTCTATCAAAGAGACATTGATGGAAAGTTGTTTCAACATAGTTATAAAGTTGTGGTACTTTCCTTCTTCAGCCTTCTACACTAACCTCTATGGGAAAGGAGGTGGAGGTCTAGGCATGGGGACGACCTTTTGGGTTATCTCTACTTCCTTTTCTGTAGCATTCTTGGACTCTCCAGTCACCTCAATCACATCATCATCGTTACTAGCATCAATTTCCTCCCCAGACGGCATAGGTGGATCAATGGTCTGCCTAACCCCTCGAGTAGTAACTGCCATACAATGCCTATCATTCTTTGGATTTTGGATTGTATTACTAGGAAGAGTGCCAGGTTGACGTGGGTTTATTGTAGTCGACAACTGATTCATCTGTAGCTCAAGATGCTTGATCGACACTGCATGGCAGTCAAATTTTTGACCAATACTAAACAAGTCATTTTGCATCTCCTTCACATTCTCATCAGTAGTGTCAAACCTCCTCATTATTTTCTGCATCATATCCTCAATACGTGACATATTACCTCCCGCTTCCCTAGGAGCAGAATCCCGATTTTAAGGAGAAACATAAGGTCCATCCAGATCGTTTATGTTGCCATAGTTGTTCCGGTTGTAATTGTTGTTGCGATTGTAGTTCCCATCCCATACATATTGACCCTCACAGTTGTAATTGTCATAGTTTCGACCTTGGTTTCCTTGACCTTGGCGCCAATTATCCATGTTGGAACCTTGGGCGTTTGGTCGGAAACCCCCCGTCTGCTCATTCACCGCATACGCATCCTTTTCAAAATAATACTCCTCTGGCGGTGGTGGAGTTCTAGTCAAATAGTTCACAACATTTACTTTCTCTGCTCCTCCAGTCACATGCTTTAACACCAACCCCAACTCGGTCCTCATCTGAGCCATCTCTTCACGAATTTCATCCACAAACTGGTTGTTTGTAGCCTGAACAACAAATGTGTTTCTCCCAGTATCCGACCTACTAGTGCTCCATGCTTTATTGTTGCGAGAGATCTTCTCCAGTTTTTATGCAATCTGTGTGTATGTGCACTCACCATATGAACCTCCAGCAATAGTATCAAGCACTGCTTTATTGTTGTCATCCTGACCTCGATAGAAATATTCCTTCAGTGACTCATCATCAATACGGTGATTCGGAACACCTCTTACGAACGCAGTGAATCTGTCTCACGAGCTACTCATAGACTCTCCAGGTAATGCCACAAAATTGTTGACCTTATCTTTGTGATTGATCTTCTTGGACACTGGATAATATCTTGCTAAAAACATATCCTTCAGTTGGTTCCATGTATAGATTGAGTTATAAGGAAGCTCAGTGAACCATACAGCAACATCTCCTGTCAGTGATAGAGGGAACACTCGCAATCCGATGACATCCATATCCAAGTCTGGTCGACCTACACAGCTCTTACAAACCACCCTTAGCTTGGCTATGTGAGCATATGGGTCCTCTGATGGGAACCCCGAGAACATGCCATTCACTATAATCATCTACATCAAGCTACTGGTCACTACAAATGTGTGCCCCGGAGGCAAAGAGGATAGGTCAAGAGGTCTATCTGAGTCAACAATATTGGTGTTGCCCTTATAGTTGTCATGCAGCCGTGGGCCTGGTGGACCTGCACCCTCAATGCATCTCCCAATTGATTTTCAGCTGGAACCTGGTTGTCCCCACCAACTACCCTCGGAGGTTGCAACTCAACTTCATCACCTAGATTGCCTCCGATAGGATTAACTTGAACTCCTTGATTGTTCATTCTTCGCAAAGTTTGGTTCAACTCTGGATCATAAGGAGTAAGTGGTTCACCCTGGCTCCGTGTACTTGGCATACACTAGAGTCAGAACCTGAAAGAGACAAAAAGAAAAAGAAAAAGTAAAATTAGTAAATATTTGACTAAAGTTCAATAATGTAGTTAAACTTATTTTAAAAGCCAAATTCCCCGGCAGCGGCGCCAAAATTTGATACGCTCAAATTACACCTCCCTAAAGAAGCATAAGTGATTGTTATCAAGTAAAGAACTCAACTTGTAGGTTGGGGTTGATCCCACGAGGAAAATGGTTTAGACTTAACTTTAACCAATAATTATATTCGTTTAGTCAAATTACTTCCAGAAGCAAGTAATTAAAGGGGGGATTTGTGAAACAAATTGTAATAATTCAGTAAGTAATCAGTAAACAAAAGTCAATTTTTGGTTGTTATCAAGATGAGAGAATTAACTAGGGTATTAGTGTTCCCCACAAACTCATAACGCAGTAATCCTAGTAATAGCAATCCTTTCCAAGTGTACTACATGCAAAGTGATAAGCTAGGTATCTCTAAATCCTTGGTCCGGCATCTAGAGAATTTCACACTGCACCTTGGTCTGGCTACAAGTGTATAATTTACTAACCCATACCTTTACCTCATATTAGACATCACATCGATGTTTGTCTTAGTAATTACTTCACACCAATCGACAGTAGACTATTAGATAGTATCACACTAAATCTATGTTGATAATTCTTTTCTTATTAATTACCTCCTTGGTTCGGCAAGTAGCAACAAGGCGAGTTCTAACGTTGCGCACCGTTAAAATGACTTTTAAACGAAAGAATTATCGATGCATGCAAAATACTATTCAAGAATTATTTTTTTTACTATTCCTACTTTGTTAATCGCTCATGGTTTCCACAACCCTAGTTGTGAAATTTAGTTACCCATAATCATATGAACACAATTCATTGTTTTAGATGAAAGAATTATGAACTTACGTAATTGAGAATAACAAACCCTGAATTTCAACTTGAATTTCAAAATCAAAACCTTCAAAACCAACTTATGAAATCAAGAATTGCTAGGTTTAAAAAAAAAAAAACCAAAGTCACAAAGTAGAATTAAAGTAATAAAGTCTAACCCCCAAAAATGAGGTGTACATGCCCTATATATAGAAAAATAAGTCCTAACTAAAAAGGAAACAAAATAAGGAAATTATGTTCGGGTACGCGTCTTCATTCCACGAGACTGACTCACGGTCCGTCAATGGATCTACGGTCCGTCAGTCCCTTCTGTCACCCAGAACTTAGGCAATATTTTCAGCTTCCACAACTCAACCTCTTTGAAGCAAACGACGGACCATCAGTACGTACCGTAGATGGATCTACGGTCCGTCGATCCCTCTCCGTAGCTCCACACTTAGAATCTTTAAAAATCAGGTACTGGAACTCTCGCAGTATCAACCTACGGATCAGCAGTACGGTCCGTAGATCAATCTACGGACCATCATTGGCCACCGTGGTTCCACACTTGGTAAGATTTCCCTGATTTTCCTTCCATGCCTTGACTACTGATCTACGATCACCATCTACGGAGAGTCAATGGACCTACGGTCCGTAGATCACCTCCGTAGATGCCCTTTTCTGCATATCTTTCATCTGTCTCTTTATTTCTGCGTCCAAAATGATTTCCTCCAAAAACACAATAAAAACACATAAAAACTAATACAAAAAGGCCCTAGACACACACAACTCTTAAGTGAAATATATTAAAAATACCGTAAACTCACGGTATATCACGGGCCCAACACATAAGATTACTATAGGGGAAATCAGTTATACTTTCTTTGGTGATAATTTCCCTTTCATATTTTTGAATTAAAAGTTATAAAAGTATAACTATTCCACGTTCTCAACTACAAGATAATTTTATCATATCTATTTTGTTGGAGATGCTGTAAATTGTTAATTATATAATGTAAAAGTTGTCATCCATGGTATTAGAAGATAATTTTAATGTCGATAGTAAACTTATCAAAGCAATAGTCGGTATTAGAATTCTTGTATTTAACTAAATGTTGTTCGATCAGTATACTAAAATTATGCATGTTAATTCCTCTGTTTGATGTCACATATGTTAATTTCACCTAACAGCATAGGTGTAGATGAAAAATTATTTGGGGTCAATACGCGGGTATAAATTTACTGGAAGGAATATAAGAATGCATGGTTTTTTATGAGATAATTACCTCAAACTCGGTGTCAGAACAATGTTTGATTAAATTAATATATCTGACAAATTTTTTTTTTTATTTCTTACACACTACCAAGAAAGTGCATCGAAAGAAGCAACTGATATGTGGAATTTTTTTGGGATAATTGTTAGGTACACACTAATTTCATAGGATATCTGTGTCTCTCATTGACAACTGCAAAATAATTTTTTCCACCAACATTAGGACAAATGAAAAGATAAACAAAAAAATTGTGCTTATTTGTGCAGTGAGTCTAGAAATATCAGCATTGATTGATCAAATTTATTTAAAGACTGACCATTACATAAAAAATACAGACTATAAAGGCATCTAAACTATACAAAGATAAGGACAACTTTTCATATTCTTGAGGAATAGTTACTTTTTTGGATATTTTCGAAAACATGCACAAGGGAATTGGTTTTGCAAAAGTTTTGCTGCTCTTTCCAATTGCAACCAAATCATCATTTTGACTCAAGAGCCTCAGATAAAATAGAATATATTTCTTCATAGCTATTTGCATGAACATGCATCTTGCTTTAGACTCTTCCTCCAATCCTCTAATCCTGTTACAGAAGCATATAAACCAGAATGTAAAACTTTTAGCCGTTGTCGACAGTGGCAGATCCAGGATTTTCGTTCAGGGATTCGAAAAATAAAAATATAAATGTGTAAATAAGGCATGAAGCTTAATTTCAGGGGGACTTGCCACTGCGCCATCAATTTCTCTTTGTTATTGAGAGGGTTAAAAATATATATAGCTACTAAAATACAAAAAATATACCTTATATATACCGTGTATTTTTTTATGGAGGAGGTTCGGGTGAACCCCTGAAACCCACGTGGGTCCGGCCCTAGTTGTCAAGCATGTTTCTACTCCAAATAGTCACCTCACCAGGCAGTAACGCATAAGAGATGTAATCATTAGCCTTGGTGAGAAGCAAGAACCATCTAAGCACCTATAATTTCACGGGAGCAAATATATTCACCTCAAGAGAAAAGTCATTCTTCATACATTTCAACTTCGACAATAAAACATAGGAAGAACAAATTAAACAACAAGTTGGTCAACAACACCCCACTCTGTGAAAATGCTCCTACAGCACTGCTAGGCAGACTGTTGGTCAACAACACCCCACTCCGTGATTGACATAGTTACAACATAAACATGTTGGTCAGCCGCCAAACGTAAACTTATAAGCCATTTTCTTATAGCCAATAGAAGTGTCCCCCAAGAGATATATAAGCCCTTTTCTTAAAACTTCTTTACTTGGCCAGTCAAATTAGAATCACTCTTCGACCATTTTTCAGAGTAGATGAATACCATCTGCGACTAAGGCTAAAACCATATTTCCTAGATGAGTATACACCAATCTCCACATCAATCAAATACCTCGGAGCATAATGGAATATAGTTCATCATTATATTTATTCAATAGGCTATTGAAAGAAAGCAACTAAGCAATACAATGTGCATACGTGTTACAGAAAACTGTATCAGGTGCTAATGATCTAGAGTTTCTAGACAAAGTGTTTTTTCCAGGGTGGACATGATTTCAAATTTTCAATCAAACAACTAAAAGTAAGAACAAAGGAAAATAATACCCATGGGCATGAAGCATGAAAAATATTTAGTTTTCAAAGTAAGGTTAAAGAAATAAGTAAGGTTGATTTAGGAATAGTCTATTCAATTCTACTGATGGGACAGTCATAACCATACACATGGATCGTGTTCACAGTCGTTTTTATAATCTTTTTATTGTTTGGAGGATCTTCTATATGCAACAAGTACCATATCCATATACAAAATGCATATAGTATGACCATTATATCCAACTGCATGAGACGCTAATTATGGGTGGAAAACACCTATGGTCATTAACATTGTTTGATTGATTATAGTTTAAGCAAGATATAAATTTAAAAAATAATTAATGAACTATGATCAATTCCAAACTACTTTATGTACACTATATGAATACAACTTACTTATTCCAAGAGAGAAAATGGAAAAATAAACAAGGAAAAGGAACTGTAATATAGTTTTTCGATAAGTAAATACTACCCAATAAATCCACAAAGACACAGATTAAGCCTTTCATCGAGAAACACATCTCTGATAAAAGAACCTTCAGCATATTCAAATGTCAACATGTGCGACACATCATAAAAAACATAAAGATTTGGAGTTGAAACTCCTAGCCTTTTTTCTAGATTCAGTAATATAGAGGGTCACCTGCTCCAATATTGCATTATCTTAGAAGTCATGCGAGCATACTGGTAAAAAATAACTCACTATCTCAACTGATCGTATTTAAGTGTTTGCGAGTGTTCTTTGTGTACAAAATTAGATGCTTGTATTTTTTATAATCCTTCCTTAACAATACGTCTCTTTCTCACTAAAGGTGCCTCAAGTACTCTCTGGAAAAGAAATTTGAATAGCAATATGGATGCACATGATATTGACAAAATGAACAGCTAAAATCAGCACCGTTAAGCTGTTATATTCTACTATTGATACTATTCAAAATTCACAAGCCAAAGTAACTATTGTTTCGAGAGTTAAATGAGGAATAGGCTCTTATAAAAACAAATATAGAACAAAGCAAGCAACTTACAGTCTCGGTGCCTTGCTTAACCAAAATTAAGGAGTTTTCTTTTACTTATGAATTGATTTCATTTTTCAAGAAGAATATCTGCATCAACAATGTAAAAATCATATTAGGAAATCTAAAGCAATAACTTTAGACCCACAAGTAGCTATAATAAGTGAAACTACATAGCTATACACGGGCACCAATAGCAAAAGTAACATGAGAAAATACATATAAGCACATAATAAGCTAAAATGAAGTCATTCTTTAAAACAAAAATTCTATCATATTGTTCTTCATCAAATATACATATAACGACCAAAAATCTTAAAATACTTCACATATATGCAACCATTATGCCATAATATTCTTGTACAAACTAATGCCGATGAATATTGTCGAGCACTTATGGGATATCAAACAAATTCTTAGTTTTCCTGCTTCGAGTACTTTTGAAGTTTGATCTCGCAAACTGGTGATGCCACATTAGGTATATTCGAGCGCATGTTGATGAATATTGCCAAACACTAATCGAATCAAATAATTTCTTGCTTTTCCTGTTTCGAGTTACTCTGAAATTTGATCTCCCAAATCAGTATATGCCAGATTAGGCATATCCTAACAAATGCCGATGAATAATGTCAAACACTAATGGAATCAAACAAAACCTTGCTTTTCTAATTTCAAATTTTACTTAACAATGTAAACAAAATATAACTTTTCTAGCTAAGACATATTTTAAATAAGTGGTGAACATCAAACATCCTTCAATAGAAAAACCACATATGCATACTCTATTAAATTTTGCAACAATAAAAATGAAGATGAGAAGAATGATCAAACCACTTAAGTGTATAGCAACCCATTATGTTCGAACAAGTGATTGCACGCTTAATCTCCTAGTGTGGTAGGTCGATGAAGTTGTTATAAAAGACAATACAAGCCAGGCACAATCACTTGTTCGAAAGGCGGAAGAATTGCAAAGAGAGGTGCTAGGCAGGGAAGGAATGATAACTTATCAAATATGATATTTGTTGACAAAACGATGGGCTCTATAGTAAGATAAATTATTTGAGCCAGGCTGGATTTCTAACGCCTCGACAGACTGATCCAGATAGATGGCAACACTTTCCCCCCTCTTCCTTACTGATATGGTAACCTTCTCTTAAGGCTTGCACCCCTGTCCGAAAACAAAAAATTAAGTCCATATCTAATTCATTTATTCTGCAAGTATGGAGGATCCAGAGTGTTGCCTTATCCTACATCCAGTTGCGAGACACTTTATTGGTATGATCATTCTCTCATTCTTTAATAGGCAGGGATAGGACTGCAGCTTGGAACAAAAGAAATGCCTCATGTTAGTCGGTTGGGGACAAATGAAAGGAATTACTACTAACTTCTATTATCGAACACATACATACACCTAAAAGGCTAACAATTACGAAACAAAGTATTGAAATAGAAGAAGATGGATACAATTAGAGATTGAAGTTCAGTTCATACAAAGGAAATGGAAATGATAAAAATTGGAATAAAAAATAAAATATATTAAAAGATGATTTATAGCTTACCAAACACTAAGGTTGTTGATGAAGGAATTTGTCTTTTCTCTTTGAATTTTTGTCAAATACCTCAGCCACATCCCTTATAATTTTTTAAAAAAAATTATCCTAATCTAGCTAGGCCATACTGTCACGACATAAGGCTAGCCCCTAGATGTGACATGGCGTAGTTGACCCCAAAGGGGTCTCATACAAGCCTCATAGCATTCGATAATAGAAATAGTACGAAATTAAAACTTATTTAAAATCCATACATTCAAAATACTCATTTAAAACACTTGAAAACACAACGGAAGTCTATTGTCTCACATGGTCATCTAAAAACAACATTCGAAACAAAAGTAGAGTCACGGCCCTTTACAATCGAAAAGTCTAACAATAGTCTTTTACATGAAAAAAAATGAAACTTCAAGTACTTGTCCTCGGTCTATGAGGACATACCACTTAGTCTTGGAGAATCTCAAATCCAAGCTTCAACTAGAGAGAAAGTAACTCACTTGCCGGAACCTATACTTGTAGTAAACATAAAGAAATATGGGTTAGCACAATTAAGTACTAAGTATGATAGCCATGCAAAAACCATGCTAAAAATGGACATTTTATTTGAAATCATGCTTTTATGCCAATTTGATAAAACTTCATGACCATAAGCATAAGAGACATATTATACAAACATAACTAACATACGAGTCACTTCATCACAATAGAGGCATAATCAACATATAACCCATTACCTTCACATTAAGCCTTCACCTGAAGTAACCCTCATGTTATACCTTGTGCAATGTATGGATAGCATGCCATATCACCATCCACACTAAAGTACCACATTAAGGTCACGAGAAGTGAACTTATCATTCAAATTTTCCACCTTTACACAATACTCATACATAAGAGACATAAACATTTCATAAGTCATATCATCACATAAGAACCATCATCTAGGGCAACACTAAGTCATACTTGTGCAATGTAGTAGTAGCATCCCATACTACTACTCACACTAAGTAATCATTTGGAACCACCATAGACAAGGCACATTCATACTCATTAAGTCATAACAAGGAAGTAACTCATAATACGACCCAAGTATAGCATGCATCATCTCATTTAAGCACATAAGTCAACCTTGTTCAATAACTTCATTAAGGACACTTTCATTCATGTCATCATATGACATTAGAGAACTCACTATATCCCTCTCAAAGCCTACTCGTGCAATGGATGGATGGCATCCCATACTACCACCCACACTTTATAGAACCTCTTAAGTAACTAAAGTGCACATCTCACATGATGGGAATAAGCGTTTAGCTGACATAGACCATGTGAGCTAGACATGGAATCCGGTGTCATGAAGCCCCACACCGTAAAAAGGTGGTCTACTTGCCTAAGGTAAGACCGGTAACATTTAGCTGAAGTGGATCCACTAGCTAGGACCTATGTGGGCACATAGTTTATGGGATAAGAAGATGTTCATTGGAACTCTAGCCTAACATTGGGAGAGTTTCCATCTTACCATATCCACTCGGTGCTTAGCCAACATTCCCATAGAGGATTTTATTCACATTACATTATTGTACTTGAGAGGAATGCCATTGGCCTATCGACCCAAGTCACATCATTACACATGAAAGAAATGACATAAGCCTATCGAATCAGGGTTCATTACTAGGAAAGCTCTAGAGTCCTCATGAAAGGAATTCCATAAGCCTATCGATTAATGGTTCCTCATTACATTATCATACTAACGAAAAGAATGCCATAAGCCTATTGATTCATGGTACATTGACTCATTAGGAAAGGAATGCCATAGGACTATCGATTCAACATCCATCATTACAATACTTCATTTATGAAAGGACTGACATAGTCCTATAGATTCATATTCATCAAGTCAATATACATTCATTACACAACAGAGGGTGCCTAAGCCTACAAACTCAAGATTCAACTTTCAATTATACTTTCATTCATTCAAGAATAGGATGCATGAGCCTTCCAATTCAAGATATGTTATCACATTACTTCCATCTATACAAGAAAAGGATGCATAAGCCTACCAATTCAAGATATACATTACATAGAAGGAAACCTTTCACATTTTATCATCATCATTCATGAGTGTTAATTGAGAATATGCTTTCAATAACAACACAATTACATTCTAAACATGATCATCATACTATCATTGAATTCACATACATATGCTTCACATCATAATCATACCTTAACCTTCACATCTTGCCTTTCAAGGCCATGGATCACATTCACCCACACACCTTAGTTCAATACAATTAGGCAAAAGTAATATCATAATCTCAACATTCTATATCCATATACACATAAACAATCCACATACTTTATAATGAATCAAATCCCAATTACAAATCACAACTTAGGAATTTGGGGTAAAACATGGGTTCTAGGAAGAATTCATCTTAAATCATCTTTAAATCCACAATTCATTCATATTTCAATGTAGTAAAGCCTTTAGAAATCTTTTTGAATCGAACCCATGCATAGATTGAAATCTAGGGTTTTTGGGGAAACATTGGAGACTTGAAATCACTTTTGAGATTGGCTCCTTGAAAGAAACTAAGTCAAGGATGAAGACCACCATACCTTTAATGGAAGAAATCAACGAAAATCCCTTGAAAAACTTGAAGATTTTACCTTGAGAGCTTGAATCCTTCACCTCCAATGGAGGTTTTTAGAGAGAGAACTTTTGAGAAGAGAGGTTTCTAACTTTGGGGGGTTTTGAAATAATAAAATCTAAAATAGAGTTTAATACTTTAAAAGCTCTTAAAATACTTTAATTAACCTAAAATAACCGTCCATTAACTAAACTAATCATAAAAGTAATTTACCAAATAGCCCTTACCTTAGTCGAGCCAAACCAGAAAAACTAGCAGTGACTCACGACCACCACCCACGAACCGTGGGTGGGACCACGAGCCATACTGGCTGTCTGTGGTCTGGGTTAGAGGCTGCTAATTTTGGGGCCTGACCTATGGAGGCCATCCACGGGGTGTGGATGGACCTACGGGGCATGGTCCCCTTCCGTAGGTCACCAAACTTTAGGCAACTTTCATTTTCTTTGGGGTCTTGGGGGTTAGGCTTTAGGGTCCTCCTCAAGGACCCCTAGGGTGGTCCTTGGGGAGTCGTACCTTGACGTTTAATCCCTAAACCCCTCAACCATAACTCGGGACAACATTATACAACCTCAAACCTAACATCAACTCAAACACACACACCTTAGGCTCTAGTTTCACCTATTCATTTTACGGGTGGTTACATTATCCCCCACTTGGGAACATTCATCCTCGAATGACATTTTAAACATATTAAGGGGTTGACGACTCAAGACTAGCTGCCCATCATGCATGCAACATCATAAACAATGCACAAAACTTGGAGGAAACATCAACTCCACATCAATAAGCTCAATGGAACACAAGAAAGTAGGAACTACATCTACAAACTCATTATGCATCATAACTTCAACATTTCTCATTACATTGGAGGCATTACATTCTCCAACTCATATCATGCTCATCATAACATCATTAAGCACATTATAAAATTTCTTCATAAAAGCACATTTAGGCTTGTTCAACATTTAACCTCATGAAGCATATAGACAACTCATACTAAATTCATATCAACAAGAGGAACATAATTCATATAAACTCATTTTCTCATTTAAACATAAACTCATCAAGAACATGAATAACATAAGGAGACCATGGAAACACATAATCACACATGACGCCAAAACATGAAACAAGCTACAAGGAACTCTTGGTCTCAAGCTTGAATAAGAATAGAAGGAAAGTGATAAGGATATCAAAACTCTCAATAACCTGACTATTCAACATACTATCCCCCACTTAGGAGAAAACCCAACTAGGGCTAACATGAAAACAACATAGGAACCTCAACAAGACATTCACAACTATAAGGAACTATCACTTACCGGTACCTTCATCCGGATTAGCTCCTTTGTCCTTGTTAGCTTGAAGCACATAGAAATGGTTTTTCCTTGGAGCATTAGGATCCGGCCAATCAAGAGAAGCTTGTTTGGCCTCCCTTCCTTTAGCCGTAAGAGTAGGGAAATTTCTCACTTGGTGATCATTCTTTCCACAACCATAGCACCAACTAGTACCGGCTAGGAACTTCCTAAAATGTTTCTTTCCACAATTGGCACAAATAGGTTTGGGAAATGGAGACCCACTTCCTTTCTCTTGGTTAACTTTAGGAGTGCTTGAAGAATCTTGGTTAAGAGCCCTCTTTTTTAACCTTGGTTGACCTTGCTCATCGGACCTAGACCTCTTCATCTCCCAATTCTTTCACTTAAGGTTGGACTCCTCAATAGATTGAGCATACACAACAAGCCTAGAAATGTTCATGTCATCATGGAGCATCGTCGTATGAGACTCTTCCTTTACTAGGTTAGATACACCGGTCACAAACCTACTCATCTCATCCCTAGGGTTAGACACCAAGGATGGAGCATACTTAGACAATAGGGTAAACATCAAGGAATACTCCGCCACACTCATGCTACCTTGCCTACGGTTTATAAACTCCTCCACCTTAACCTCCCTCTTCTCACGGGGAAAGTACTTACAAAGAAATGCTTTCTTAAACTCATCCCATTCTATAGGACATGCTCCTATAGGCCTATTGCTTTTCCATTGAGTGAACCAAACTTGGGCAATATCTTTCAATTGATAGGAGGCTAGTTCCGCTTTTTCTCTAGAAGTCACCCCCATAGCATTGACAATCTTATACACCTCATCCAAAAACTCTTGGAGATCCTCTCCCGCTTTGGAACCAAGAAAATCCGGAGGATTCATCCTCACAATGTCTCTCAACCTAGAAGCCATAGTACTCACATTGGGGTTCACATTAGCCTCAACACCCCTAGTAGCTTGAGCCATCATGGATTGAGCTTGAGTAATTATGGCTTGAGCCATCATCAAAAGAGCCGACCTAAATTCCTCATTGGTCATAGCCGGAGCTTATACCAAAACTTCATTGCCTTGAGGATATTGGTCACCTTGAGGACCTTAGGGATCTTGGGGAGGAACTCCCTCATTCACAATCTCCTCTTCCACTCTCCTTGAGGTAGTCCTTCTTGTATTCATATCCTATAAACACAATAGAATGATTAGGAAAAGGACACTTATAGAACTAAACTCTAAGGCACGACTTCAAAAATAATGAAAGAAGTGTAACTTCTTAACGTCCTATAGCCTCTCACTCATAGATATGTCGCGGCTAACACCGATGAACAAGACTCTACTAGACGTGGCTTGTGAGACATCAATCGTAAAAACCATTTCCATAATATTGTGCTCTGATACCATATTTTTCATGACCCAAGGCTAGCCCCTAGATCCGACACGGCATACTTGACCCCGAAGGGGTCTCATACAAGCCTCATAGCATTTCATTGCATTCGATAATAGAAATAGTACAGAATTAAAACTTATTTAAAATCAATACAATCAAAATACTCATTTAAAACACTTGAAAATACAGCGAAAGTCAATTGTCACACATGGCCATCTAAAAACAACATTCGAAACAAAAGTAGGGTCAAGGCCCTTTACAATCAAAAAGTCTAACAATAATCTTTTACATGAAAAGAAATGAAAGTTCAAGTACTTGTCCTCGATATATGAGGACATACAACTTAGTCTTGGAGAATCTCAAATTAAAGCTTTAACTAGAGAGAAAGTAACTCACTTGCTGGAACCTACACTTGTAGTAAACATGAAGAAATATGGGTTAGCACAATTAAGTACTAAGTATGATAACCATGCAAAAAACCATGCTAAAAACGGACATTTTATTTGAAATAATGCATTTATGCCATTTTGATAAAACTTCATGAACATAAGCATAAGTGGCATATTATACAAACATAACCAACATACAAGTCATTGCATCACAATAGAGGCATAATCAACATATAACCCATTACCTTCACATTAAGGCTTCACCTCAAGTAACCCTCATGCTATACCTTGTACAATGTATGGATAGCGTCCCATACCACCATCCACACTAAAGTACCACATTAAGGTCACCAAAAGTGAACTTACCATTCAACCTTTCCACCTTTACACAATAATCATACATAAGAGACTAAAACATTTCATAAGTCATATCATCACATAAGGACCATCATCTAGGGCAACACTAAGTCATACTTGTGCAATGTATGAGTAGTATCCCATAATACTACTCACAGTACGTACTCCTTTGGAACCACCATAGACAAGGCACATTCATACTCATTAAGTCATAACAAGGAAGTAACTCATAATACAACCCAAGTATAGCATGCATCATATCATTTAAGCACATAAGTCAACCTTGTTCATTAACATCATTAAGGACACATTCATTCATGTCATAATAGGATATTAGAGAACTCACTATATCTCTTTCAAAGCCTACTCGTGCAATGCATGGATGACATCCTATACTACCACCCACACTTCATAGAACCTCTCAAGTAACTAAAGTGCACATTTCACATGATGAGAATAAGCGTTTAACCGACATAGACCATGTGAGCTAGACATGGAATCTGGTGTCATGAGGCCTCACACCGTAAAGAGGTGGTCTACTTGCCTAAGGTAAGACCGGTAACATTTAACTTAAGTGAATCCACTATCTAGGACCTATGTGGGCATATAGTTTATGGGATAGGAAGATGTTCATTGGAACTCTAGCCTAACATTGGGAGAGTTTTCATCTTACCATATCTACTCTGTGCTTATCCAACATTCCCATAGAGTATTTCATTCACATTACATTATTGTACTTGAGAGGAAATTCCATTGGCCTATCGACCCAAGTCACATCATTACACGTAAAAGGAATGCCATAAGCCTATCGAATCATGGTTCATTATTAGGAAAGCTCTAGAGTCCTCATGAAAGGAATGCCATAAGCCTGTCGATTCATGGTTCCTCATTACATTATCATACTCATGAAAGGAATGCCATAAGCCTATCGATTCATGGTACATTGACTCATTAGGAAAGGAATGTCATAGTCCTATCAATTCAAGAATTGTCATTACATTACTTCATTTATGAAAGGAATGCCATAGGCCTACCGATTCATATTCATCAAGTCAATATACATTCATTACACAACAGAGGGTGCCCAAGCCTATGATATGAGGTCAAAATACATATTTTTAATCATTATTTGCCTCTATTTATTATTTATATTTGTCCTTTTTAAGCATAGATTTTATTAATTGTGCTAAATTGTGTATTTTATTTGTAGGATTAAATTGATGGAAAAATGAAGAAGTTTGGAGCTAAAACGAATTAAAGATGGAAGGTTGAAGAAGGAAATCAAGCAGACAGCTTAATGGATTAAAAGTTATAAAATAATACATAAGTTATATTGCAATTAAAATTGCAATTTGATGCCACGTGTAAGAATCTAAAGATAGGCACAAATTCTTTGAGGCGGCAGTACTGTTCACGGACAGTTCACGCAGACAGTTTCACGGGAAAAAAAAAGGAATCCAATTCCTTTTGGTTTTGGATTCCTAATTTAATTTGCACTCAATTACTTTAGTTAGGGTTTCTATATCTATAAATAGGGAATGAAAAATTATTCTTGAGAGGCAAGAATCAAGATACAAGACACAATATAAATTTTCTTCTAGCTTAGGAACTTTGGAAGAGCCACCGTGGAGGCCGGAGAATTGTGGTTTATTCTTTCTTCTCCTTTATTATTTATTTGTATTCGTGATTTATAAAAGATAGTTTAGCTATTGTTCTTAACTTTTATGATTAACACAAACATATTTATTTTAATAAATTTTGATTGTGTTCTTGGGATAATGAGTAGCTAACTTTCATAACTAGGATTGTGGGAACCATGAGCGATTAACAAAGTATGAATAGTAAATAAGCAATTCTTGAATAGTGTTTTGCATGCATTGATAATTCTTTCGTTTAGAAGTCCTTTTAGCGGTTGCAAACGTTATAACTCGTCTTGTTGCTACTTGCCGGACCAAGGAGGTAATCAACAAGAAAAGAATTATCAACATAGATTTAGTGTGATACTATCTAATAGGCTAGTGTCGATTGGTGCGAAGTAATAACTAAGCCAAACATCGATTATGATGTCTAATAT